>CABFVX010004117.1:0-71658 GCA_902151425.1 Timema shepardi | reverse complement strand
ACCCCTTCAGCCCATCTAATCCCCCAGTCAAGCGAGAAGGTCGCCGCCCACCCACCAGACAAGGAGGGAGACAAAGAGAACAAGAAGCGCAGCCACAAGGGCCAACAACGAGAACACGCTGGTCCCACTGCCAGACTCTAATCTTGTTACAATAAGAATTTACTCATCCAATCGGAAGCCTTAAAATCATTTTGCCGAAATATTGAGAGTATCTATTTTGTTTAGAATATTTAGAAATGTTTAGAAATTAAATTTAATAAAAAAATTTAGAGCCGACTCCGAGAAAATTGATATTTTTTCTTTCTGCCCTTTATTAAACTACCCTTAATTTTAGAGTTAGATATCTCTTTCCAAAATTTTCGGGGCAATCTTATTAAAACTCTAAATACCAAGTCTTAGCCCTATCTGTAAAATAGCTTATGCTCTAGTCTGACAGACAGACAGACGGAAATTTAAAAAACCACTTTTCTGGATTCGGGGGGGATCATGAAACGACAACATTTATCAAGATCTTGAGTTCGATGTTTTGATGATTACAATACTTTCTCTACCTATAAGATAGTGAGAAAGTAAGAATGAGAATTTACGCATCAGATTGGAAACCTTAAATTAATTTAATGACAAATTGAGAGTAGCCATTTTGTTTGTAATATTGATGAATGTTTAGAAATGAAATTTAATTAAAATCGTTGAAGCCGATTTTGATAAAATTGATATTTTCTCTTTTCACCTTCAAGGAAAACACCCTTAATTTTAGAGTAAGATATCCCATTTCAAAACCCCTCGTAGAAACCTTATTAAAACGCTAGAGACCAAGTTCTAGCCCCTTCGGTAAATTAGTTTAAGTTATATTCCAAGGTATAGACAGACAGATAGTTAGAAAGAAATACGGAAATGCAAAAAAAATCCTGTTTTGGATTAGGAGGGTCATGAAACGTCAACATTAATCCAAATCCTTAGTTTTTTTTACGATAACAATATTGTCTTTACTTGTATGGTAGCGAGAAAGTAAAAATATTAAATAATATGAATCTTTCACGCTTAAACCACAAACACTGATTGTGCTGAAATCTCGCATTGATATAACTACTTTGTCATCCGGTTGGATTAAAGGATATTATTTATCTTTTAAAATGAAATTAAATACATCTTTTAAATTATTTTATATTTATCTACACTATCAACCGTTTTATTATTCATATTGAATGTAGAATGTAGTCTTTAATTCTTGCTTGATCACCAAATCAACCACAATCTCAAGGAAATTATTACAGAATCTTCTATATATATATATATATATATATATAATTTAATAAGCCCGTTTCCAGTAATAGAAACTAGGAGGAAATGATTGAACAAATTTTGACAAACGCCCACTCATTTTAACAGTTAGGAGTCCAGGATGTCGGGAAAAATAGTATTTTTCCAAGAAAACCCGTTTTTCAAAGATAATTCTAAGTTTCTTATTATTTATTTAGTCACAATGGAAAACGTTAATTGCTGTATGTCTGTAAATCTCTAAATAAAATATACCTGACTCTTTGGCTAAAAAATAATAACTCAATCTTTATTTGTTGGTCCAAACAAATCATAATTTTCTCTTTGGATGATATTTCTCTTTGGATGCTGGTCATAATACAGCTAAATTGAGATGCCTAAAACTAGTGGAACATTTACTTTTTATTGGAATATTGTTATCATTAATTCGATTTTAAATCAATAATATTGAACATAATTCGAACATTTAAAGGTTAGGTTATTAATCTCGTGAACATATTTTCTACTTTTATTTCGCGTGCGATAAAAGGATTTTTAAATAAGTTTTGGTATAGTATGTACTATACGCTCAAAAAAGATAAAATGAGATTGAATAAAGTTTTAAAATAGCCATTCTAACTAAGTATGAGATTTGGTGTTAGTTTTTTTCGAATAATGGGTTTTGATGTTAATTTTATTATAATAATAGGTTTATATTAACATTTAAACTAATTGTAGCACAATACAAATAAATAGGTTAGGCGATGTTATGATTTTACGATCGTATTTTGAGGATATGATATTTAAAAGTAATGTTTTTTGTACCTCATCTCTATTTTCACATTCTTACAAATACAGTTGAGTTCAGTTTTGTTTCCATGTAGATAATTATTGAGAGGAAATGATATTCTAAGGAACCGTAAAGTTTTGTGTTCCACATCTATATTTTCACATTAACTCTATCTGACACTCACTCTCACGATCTCTCACACTCTCTCCCATCTATATATATCTCTCTCTCCTGCATGACCACACACTTGATAATACATGCACGCTCTATTATAATCGTCTTTCATTCGCTCTCTCACAATTTATCTCTCTCACACACCCACGCTCTACCCTCATATATTGTCTCTATAACACTATTGCTCTTACATAATTTAATTTTTATTATATCATCTCTATAACTCTTTCTCTAACTCTAACGCTCTCTTTCTCTCAAACTCTCTCTAAATGACTATAACTCTTTCTATAAGAATCTCATTATATCTATCTCACTCTCACTCTTTATATCTTAGACCCTCTCTCTTAAATTATTTTTCTCTCAATGTCACTTTCTTTAAATCTCGCTCAATCATTCTCTCTTAAACCCTCTCTCAAACTATAATTTTATCTTTCTAAACTAATATTTTCCTCTCTATCTTTTAAAGTCTCCCCCATTCACACGCCCTCACATTTTACCTTTCTCACAAACAATATCTATCCCAAATATTACACTCCCTTTCACGCACGCACAAACACACACACACATACACACACTCTCACATACTTTATCACGCATTCTCTCTAACACCCTCTTTTTCACTTTCTTTCACATACACCCTTTCTCCTTCTCTCACACACATACACTCTCTCTTTATTTCTCTCTTCTCCAAGTATTTATCTCTCTAGCATATACACATACTCTCACTATCACTTGCTCACTTTCACTCAATATCTCTCAGTTGATCTCTTTCACCACTTTCTCATATTCACGCTCACATTCTCATTCTCACCCACACACTCAAACACTCACGCTCTCATATTCACTATCCCATTTCATCACTTTCTCTATCATATCTTGTATATAATTTGATAAGCCCGTTTCCTATAATAGAATTTACGAGTAAATAAGTGAACAGATATTTACAGATGAACGCTAATTTTAAAAGTATAAATTGTGGCATAAAGCTAAAACCCAATTTTTATAGCGAGTTTCCCATATTTTCCTTCTTTACTAGTAGTGAGTCATCTGTACAATCATTATTTGCTTATATCAACATGGAAACATTGATATGAGTATAGTTTTATATTGGTAAATAAAATACTTCGCTTTGTTTAAAAATAATATCAGTTCAACTCTTACTTGAGTGGCTTGGTACAATGAAGAGAACAATAAAATAGTATTTGATTCAAATTAAACACCGAAAGCTAAATATATATTATATATAAAGTCAAGAGCCTTTGTGGTTTTAATGTTAACTAGAAAATCGAGTAAGGGCTTATTATAATGATAGGTCTTTTCCCAATAAAACGTTTTAGATACTTTTTAGTGCTATAAAATTCAGCCATCGATTCAACAATCCACTAGTATATTTCAATCTTCAATCCAACGAGAATCTATTATTTTTGTTGGTTATTTTGTATTCACATAAGTATGAAAATCGTGAATCTTTAACAAATAAAATTTACACATAGGTAATGTTTAAAATCATTATTTATTTTATCTTACATATCAAATATTCAGACATATAATTGACATCTCCAAAGTGTCTTAAGCTACATAAAAAATCTGGAAATAATCAAATAAAACATTGTTACCATTTGTGTAGTAAAAATGTATTTTCCAGACAAAAAACTTTTCAAATGAATTTAGGGAATTAAAGATCTGCACCTAAGATTTTTAATTTTTTTTTACAATTGAGGGATTATGTGCATGAAAGGCACTTCCCCAAAAATTAAGTTTTGAGAAAAGCTATGTTAAAAAATAAGCCCTTAATCATTTTACCGAATCACCTTGAATAGTATCGAGAAATGTGCCATATTTAAAATTATTTTCTTGAATACTTTTCCTTAAAAATACTTTTTAATTCAAATTAAAAATAAAAATGAAAACAAGTAGAATAAAAGACCATACATATGCCCTTCTGGCAGGGAATACTTTAATCAAAACAATAAAACTTAAGGGATGCGAGTAAAAACCTAATTAAATATTAATATTTTATCTATTAATATGAAAAAATAAAAATGGGGACTTCTTTAAAAATGTGTGACATGAAAAATAAAAAAAATTACAAAACCCTGAGCAACTAGCCATGTTACATAAATAATGTCTATGTTATTTTAAGTACAAGGTTTTCGATTATATCAGATGTTAGTTAATCTTGATAGTCACTGTCTGAATAAGACTATTATTTCTTCATTTTAATTATCGCTATTGTTACACCTTTAAATAATACCAAATAAACTCAAACATAGGTGAAAAAGTACAAAAAAATATTCTATGCAAAAAGGGCACTTGCAAGACTACATTTTATCATATCATGACCTTTTTTTTATCAATATATTGATATAAAAGCTAGTGGTCAGATGTATGACATTTGGGACAAGGCAATAAACCGTTTTACCCAAAAAGAGCACTTCTTCTGAAATGTCCTTCTTGCACCCAGAACATCTATTTTCATTATTTTGAGATAAAAACGCGGGCCGCCTAGCTGTCGATGTGGCATAATCCAGACATTTTATTCTTTGGATTCTCATAATATAAAACCTTGAAGTCTGAAATGGTGCATTTATTTACTATATTACATGCTCACGTGAGATTGACATCTTTTACCACTTGATGACTACTTAAGTAAACACTAAAACCAAGACAAAATACATCTGGCATGGATTTACGTGCCTGAGTAAATATAAGGTTGTGCATTTCGGATTAATTTTATTTACTCTTACACTATATTGTGACTTTGATGCTCTAGATCATGTGTTGAAATATAAGGATAACTCATAAACCTGAAAACAAAAAAGGGAATGGTTCAGCTATATACTCATGGACAACTGAGAATTAGAAATGGTTACTTTTATTTTATTTTATACCTGAAATATCACTCAAGAAACTGCTACATTTCATCAATATAATATATTAGGAATCTAAAGACCTTATAGATATGGACTATGAGCTTTATTTTTTTGTTTATAGAACATATCCATATCTTAATACCCGTTCGGTTTAAAGACATAATTATATTATATATGCTAGATTTTTAATTTGTTTTATCAATTATTAGTGTTTTCAATTTTAAACATTTGTTATCGTAATATATTTTGTATATCTTGTATATTTATCTTCAATATTAAATTAAACTTTATCAACAACCCATATTAAATTTAAATTTCAAAATATTTATAACGTCCCTATGTTTTTTATGTTACACTATCCTACGTGACAAATTTCAACAGTAGTTTAATATTTTATGATTTTGTTTCAAATTGTAATTATAACCTTATAAGTCTTATTATTAACTTCTATCCTTTTTGACTAACTTATCTAATATATATATATATATATATATATAAATTAAAATATATTAATTTATTCAAACCTACATATAGTCTAATCTTTTGAAGTAAAGTTTTATATTGTTTCCAAAATATCAAGTTATTTCCTAATACTACTTATGTTTATTTTCTTATATTTGTAATTTATTTTATCCCTATTTTAATTATCAATGCATATTATTAACATAATAGAATAAGATTCGTCACGTATGCTATAAAAATATTTTTTTACATATATGTAAATGGACAAACGCAAATAGCCATAAATTTGTGAAATATATATTTTAAAAACAAGGGACAGTGGATTAGGAGGAAGGGAGATGGTGGTAAGCAGAAGTTGGAAATTTCCTAAAATTAAACCTATTCATTTTGGTGTGGTCGAAAACTGAAATTTGTCAGGAAGGTGAGTGGACTACCCCGGATAGCTAGACAAATTTGACTTTTAAAAAAAAGTATGACTAATAATTGGAAAATAAAAGGTTGGGGGAGGGGGCTAGATCCTAAATAATAATATTAAAAATACTTATAGGAGTAGTATAAAGCACCAATATTTGCAATCATATATAAATACCATACAAAATTATGATAAAATGATGAGAATTTTATATGTAAAATTGGATCTAAGAAATGGGGGCTGCAAAATTTCACAAAACAACTATAAAATCTGGTTGTATTTAAAAAAAATAAGATTTGATGGGTATATTGTAGGGACAAATCAGTCTCTCTAACCGCCTTTTATATTCTCATTTATGTGTTTTGTTAAATATTGATTATCCTGTTTTCAATATGTATGTGTTACAATGTTTTTAACTTATTTTCACATACTATCTTATTATCCCCTTCAGGGAAATATTGCGTTTTCTATGCATTGCTTACGTTTTCACTGATGGGTAAAATAATTTTTCGTTTCAAAGGTGATATTTTAAATTTTGGGTTGATATATTTTGTTTTTTATTGTCATATTTATCATTATATTGTAATAGAAGAAATCATATAAATATTTCAACCTAGTTTGGAACATCATTATTTCATATAGTTTTATAATACTTTGTTCATGTGAGTATTTCATAAATTTCTAAACATCCTGAAAAGCTAAAATTTGGAATTCCTGGAGAAAAAAACATAATAATAGTAATAATAAAATTTGATGTAATCCAAATAGTGGATAGAAATAGGCCAGAAACTTTTAAAATTAATTATTTCTTTTTTAAATTGTAAACAGTTATTATGAAATATTAATTTGTTTTTACTCTGGTAATAAGTGATTATGTTGTTACCATTCTTTATTTTTTATTAGCATAAACAGGCAAGTTTTTAGACACTGTGTATATAAAAGTCATAGCCGAAACTTTAAAAGTTTATAACACATGTTAAGATTAGATTTATATTTTGATATCGTGTTTAAGTAAATCTACTTTGTTTGTCTTGTGACAAACTTTAAACCAATAAAGCATTAATATCTTATCATAATTTAAGATTTGACTGCTTTTTCTTGTGGTTAATTTTATATATTATAAATAACAAAGCAACTTTATAGATTCTCCATAGAATAAACTGGTACACCAGCTAACATGATCTTGTCTTAGTATTTAAATTAAAATGTATCAAACTATGTATACATTTTTATCTTGTTGCTCAATTTTAAGTAAATTGAAACGATAAATATTAATTTAAATTTATTATATACTGGCATTTTAATCCGTTCTTCAAATGGTTTAGCAGCCAGAACAAAAAATATATCAAATTAGAACGTTCAACATCCAGCTGCCAGATTATTGATGGTTCCTCCTTATACAACTTTAAACAAACCATTGCAATCACAAAACAATAATAATGGGTTAATCAATTAAAATAAATTATATTTGAGACAAAATATTACTTTCTCCACAAACTTAGCGCAAAAACAAACGCAGTCTATACACATGCAATCTTTACATAAACACGATAAAAATAAGATAAATTGACCAATATACACTATTACAGAAATATGTTGGATAAAAGAGAGTAAATCATTATTCACTAAAGAGCATAAGCAATATATCCTGTTACAGAGGCTTGTTGATTAATTAGCATTTTTCCGCGGCTCCACTCGCTTTAAATAGTACATTAAATCATGATACGTCAGGTAGCTAGCTTTGAATCATCATAATACTGACTTGAAATATTTGTAACAGCTTATCTCAGTTTATTAAATCTTACACGTGCTTCCGGCAACTAGTTGTGTAGATCTAGAAACAATTTGTCCTTCGTGAAATGATGGATCAGGATTTAAAAAAGATTATTAATGACCTTTGTCACAAATCCTTAAGAGCACAAAAAGGAAGAGTTTTCTAACAAATAGTTTTATAGTCAATAAAGACTTAAGCTTCATACTATTTATTCTCCCCACAGCTTGTTGACAAGTCTTTAAATATTCACAATTATCTTTAAAGATAACTTTGTCAGATTAAATTATCTCATTATGGACCTTAAAAACTATACCTTGGTAGAACCAAGCAAGGCAAGCTTGCTAATCTTCATAACAAACTGTGGAAACAGTGATGTGCAAAAATCTTACAAATTTTTAATAAAGTATTTATCGTCATGGCATGTATAAATGTAACGTGATTTACCTTAACACTTGAGCTTTGAGTTTGATATTAGCCAATGCTAAATCTTAATTAAAAAAAAGCAAGTGGATAGCTGATCACACGCTCTTGCTCGTATTGTATTAAAATATATTTTTTACTGATAATATACTATCTATAAATAAATTTTCAAATTAATTTTAAATATAAATATTTAAGCACTTATTGAGGTGACCAAATGATTTAACTGAGAAACTTAACAGTGTCTATTTTAAAAATATATTCGTGGGTAAATTTAAGCTGGCAAACTTTTTTGTGCTAATTACATTTCCTCTTTCACTATTTAACCCCTTATTCGTGTTAGTGAGCAAGTGGACTAAATATAAGGAATCTTTACTCTCCTGAATTTTGGAGAACATAGAGGTAACTGACGCTTATAATTTTCCGCAACCACAAGAATAAATAAAATATTGTTATTGTTATAAAATTGAACTAGAGATTTGCATTGATGTCACTGTTTCACAGATGCACAGTTATTCTTAGTTTATTAGAGTGTGTTTTTGATAGGAATCAAATAATTCCTTGTTAAAGAGGCGTCTTACTTGGGTTTGGGCATGTTGAGAAGATGAGTGTGGATCAAGTGACGAAGAAAATATATACAGGTAGAGTGTGTGGGTAAAAGGAAAGGGTAGGCCACGTAAGACATTGTTAAATGTTGTGTACCTGTATATGAATGTGGAAAAAAGAGAAACATTAACATATTTAAGAATAACATACTATGTAAGACTTGGTGTATAGATTTTGTCTGAAGCGAAGGTATGCAAGGGTAGAGATGTGTTGAGAAAGATTGTGAGGATGTACGGAGTCATTGTATTTAGAGCTATATGCAGAGTTTCTGAACCACCCTGTGCGAGAATGGTGTGACTAGGTTTGTCTAAATAGTCCATTAATATCTAGAGAACTATTTTTGTAACTTGACTTTTATACATTTAGTATTAGAGAAACAGTAAAACTAAAGCTTATGAATTTATTGAGGAAATATTTTTTAAGAAATAATAAACATAATATTTATTTGGATACTTTAGAATAAAAAATTGGAAATAACTTAAATAAATAAATTACTTCAATGATAGGTTATACAAATATTAAATATAATTTTATGAATGTAAAATTAATTATTCTTTGCTAGTATACATAAGTATCAATAGCTGGAATTAAACTGTAAAAAACTTATTTGTTCTGGGTGATTAGAATAGTATATCCTTGTTTTAAGGCAATTAATGGCTAAGGGGTTCGTCATTAGTTTAAGAATCTAAAGCTTGGCTTCAACTAATGGCAATTTAGTTAATGTTAGTCTTAAAAGCCAAGAAAACTATATCTTTTATAAATATTTAGGGTAGTACCTATTTTATATTTTAAAATACTATCAATAATTGATAACTATCAAAAAACAAATAAAAGCTCCTTATTTTTCAGTCAAAGAAAGGCCACAAAATGTATGTATTTACAAAAGTGACTGATTGGTTGTCCTAAAATAAAATTGTTTTTTGAATAAACCCCGTATTTTTAGTCCAGCCACACACTTTTTTAACAGTATTGAAACAAATATATTTAAAAAATATCTGTCTTAGAGTGTCTATGAGCAAAAAAAAGATTGCAATTTTCTCATGAGGAGGATGAAAAGTTTGGTCCAGATTATCTAGGAAAGGACAGGAACGAACTTCAGAACAGTCACCACCTTGGATTGGAGTCAATGGTGTGTTCCAAGGTTAATACAGATATTAGTTCACTAGTTTTTATTGTATTAAGAGGAGCCGGAATATTTACATTAGAATTGGAATGTACTATTTTAGAGGCTGTCATTCTTTGCTCCATCGTCTCGACCATCGGTGGTATTATTGTCTCGTCCGTTTATATAATTTCCTTTCCCTGTGGTTCAGTGGTCTGTTTGCCAGTAATACAGCCAGCTATACAAGGGTATTTCCAAACTTTTTTCCCAGGGTTGAAGTGAAGTCCTTAAAGATGTTGTTCCAGTTTTGGGAATCCATGATCACAATGTTAGAATAGGCTACTATATATTTCATGAGGTAGTAGTACAATGTAAGCTGGACCAGGAAATGGGCCAGAACCAACAACAGGACATATATCTGATAGGGCTGTTTTATTTGCTATTTATGTATTTATTTACTTTCGTAAGTTGTGTTTTCGTTTCCTGGTGGTGCAGTGGTTTGTTTTCCCAACATGCAGCCAAATATATAAGGGTATTAGCAAACTTTTTCACATGGTTGAAGTGAATCGCTTGAGGATATTGTTCTATTTTGGCCAACCCATGAGCACAATGGCAGAATATGCTAATATATGTTTGAGGAGAGAGCAGTACCGTACATGATGGACTAAAAAATTGGCAATAGCTGATAGCTGGACACTTAAACCATGGAACTGTTTCAATTGACACATACGTAGTTATTTTACTTTCGGTAGTAAAAGTCGTTTATTTGGTTAAGGTGGTTTTTTTGTGTCAGAGCTATTAAAGGATCTTTAGATGAAGATGAAGTTCTCTTAAAATTGGTAATGGATGGTGTCGTGTGTAATATTGTTCCTTCTCACATCCGGCATAGCATGGCCAGTCACATAGCTGAGGCTGGACATTGTAGTGGAGACCCATTACGCAAAGATTTAACATTGGTGTTCCTGAAAACATTGGTAATGTAAGATGGGGGAGAAGATTATAGTTCATTAGATTGGGGTCAGGAAACACCTTTTGTCAGACAAGCTTTTTTAGGGATTTCGTTTTATTTTGCATGGACACTGAGTATAGAGGGTCATCTTGCTTTTTTTCTAGGAATTATGGCTATGTTTGATTCTTGAAGAATTCTTTGCTTTAGAATATGGACCTATTAATTGATATTCTGATACTATTTCAACCACTGACATAAATAAGCATATAATTACACTTAGTTCAAAATTAAAATAGGTGGTTGAAGAAGAATATATAATCATTATATTAATATGAATATACAGTGAACCACATATACATTACACGTTAAAATTATTTATTTTTTATAATTTTTCATTTGTCACATATAATCATTTTAAAAATGACTTGAGTTTATTTCAAATACATAAACACTTTTGTGAATCAATTTAACACTAAAAAAAGTCTAGTTATTTCAGTTTTATGGAAAGAGACTATATCGAAAATGCCTTATATTGTTTATAAAAACTTGTTTAGTAAAGATCACTACATATTTAAAACTTGTTCTTACTAATCTAAGATCTATTGTAATAACTAATACGAAATATTGTTATTTATAAGATGATGAAAACATATTTTAAATTCTAAAGCTACATTATAATTATGTGTTGAAATCTTAAACAGTATATTAATAACAAACCCATTTATAAACTGATTTAAAAAAATCAATATAGATATATTTATTTATAATTTTAACTGAGCGAATGCTTTGAAATCTAAAAGTTAATTTAAATTTAGAGTGTCGTAAATTACGTTTTGTAACATGACTGAGAATTAATGTAAATAATTATAAATAATATTTGAGTTTTTACAATACAAAAGTTTATTAGTTAAAAAGATAAGTCAAAGGTTGCGACAAGTTTTTGTAGTAAAATATCATCGAGAAAACAAAATGGCATTTTATAATACTACTAATTTTGAATGGATATCCATCCACAATGCTAATAGTCACAATACTTTGCCTTTATAGCAATTTACATTCAATGCACCATGCCAATGTTGATTCTTGTAAGATTGTTAATAAATCCTAAATTTTGGATTAAACTTTCATTTAAAAAATCGTAAAATAATAATTCATTATTTATAAACTTAAAATTCACGGAAGCTTTGATATGATTTGGAATGACTTAATAGTGTCGGAAGATCAAATGTTTATAGGACACAAGAAAATTTTATTTTAATACAAATGACATTTGAATCAGTATATCTCTTGGAGACGATTGGCCTGGTTTTCAAGATGAGAGTTTGAACTCTCTAAATTACAACACAGGCCGGAAGTTTCCAAAGCTCTGCTGAAAGGTAAAATTTAAAGCTAAACATCGTTCACGAGACACTTGACTACACACACAGACATACTACACATATTATGCCTTCGTTTTTTGTCCAATAAATTATATACATTATTCTCTCATCATGCTCGGGTTGGACACATATGTACTAACTATTATAATGTGCTTGTGATGAGTAAGGTTGAATTTAAAGGATGTATATCTAAATTTGCTTGAAGGGAAGGTGGAAAAGCATTTATTAAAACCCCCCGCGATACATCCAGCTTGTATTTAATACCCCTATCTTACCATCATCGAAAGTAAAAGTATTGCGAGAGTTACACCTTAGACCATTTTAGCACTAAAGAGAGTTATATATTGTTGATAAACTTACAAGAACAGTCAGAACATGCGTCATTAAACTAATGAAATACAGAGTTCATAAAAAAATTCACATTCCCCATTTACAACTTTCTAACAATTATTCTTAGCATTTGCGGTATATTGAACACTTAGTGGTTTAATGGATTAAATATTCAATCCAATTGTATATAGGCTTCTAACAAATATCCATCATTTAAAAGGCATATTTTCCCCAAATAATAATACCTCCAAATTGGTCATGGGATACACTTAGGCTATTCTTGGATCAAACTAATACTTGCCGGTACTAAACATTCAAAATATAATCATTAGCTGAAATACAAAACACCTTTATTGTTATGCCCACCTCAACTTTCTGCAGTTAAATACACGGATATTATTTTATAGTCATTCCCGGTGATTATATAGATAAAGTTGAGGTATATTTACAATTTACATATTTATAAGTGATGAATAAGTTTATTGCCGATGCTCTAAGTCATACAATTACTTATAATCTTAATAGAGCCCCTAGTCCTACACGATCTGTCAGACTTTGGTTCAGATTGACAATATTCATCAGTATTTACAACAAGGCCATGCACGAACAGTCTTCGTGTCATGGTTTTTATCAGTCTCAGCTACTGCATGCAAGGTGCAACAACGTTGATGATAAGAAAAAGGGTGTGGGCAGTCTATGTTTTCTTTTGAGACTGAAGGAAAAACTGACGAGCTGACACACACTGTCAGTCATACTGTCAGTATTAATTATTACTTTATTAAAACTGACAGTCTGACTGATCGTTTAAGGACCCTATAACGATAGACTATATCCACCATCTTTCCCCACCCAACGCTTACCTATATCATTCAAATTTTCTGACATGAGTAGGGTGTTGGTGTAGCAAGGAGATATGTGAAGTTTACATTCACAGCTCTTAATTAATTATTTCGAACCCTTTTCCCACTTTAAATTAAAGAGGGTGGTTATACGCTGTATAAACTTTAATTTTATTTCTATCGTCCTATTACCATTTATATATTTCCCATATCACAGCTAGGAGGGGCTCTAAATACTTTTGTGGTTCTTTTCTTTTTTTACCATTTAAGCCATCCTAAGAGATATGAGATGGATTTTTGTATAATATATATATTTATTTATGTATTGCTTTGCAACAAGAATCCATTGAGGCTTGTGAGTGTGTCTTTAATTAATTGTTGTGTTTATGTTTAAAACATGAAATATATTATTAAAATTGTTGGTGAATATTTGAAATTAAATCAAAAGTAAAACTAATATATCTGTTTTGTTTGATATTAAATAAAGTGAGAAATCTTCAAGAAATAATTAATAGCTCTTCCTCTTAACACCTATCTGGGCTATGAACCTATGTACTGCTAGCGCTAGCCTATTATTTTTGAGGTAGGTTGAATTTCGACAAAACTAATCCGTATTTGCGTAGAGGGAGAGTGTAAAACCATTTACGAAAAATGTCCCTCAGTAAAACCGAGCTTGGTTAAAATTACCATCTCCACGTCATCAGCAGTCTAGTTTATTTCAAGAATGACACCTTAGACCATGAGTTCTCAAACTGTGGTATGCATACCACCAGTGGCCACGTAATTATTCCGATGGTCCGCTATGAGAAGCCAAACAAAACAAGCAAATTAAAGTATTAACCAGACAGGAACCTCGTCCAATATTATAAATACATTCAGACCAAGTACAGTTAAAAGGCAAACTAATGTAGCTAGTGGTTGGAGGGTAGCAACGCTGATTCAAGCTCAGGCAGAAGGCGCATATGCGTGGTCTATATTATTATAACGTATTTTTACTCATGCGAAAGTGAAATAAAATTTAGGATCAAATACATACAAATGCCAAGCCTGCAACCAAGCCCCAACCTCCCCGTTTCCGTAAAATCAGACTGTACGAGAGCTTAGTCCCTGTGCCTACATGTATTATTATTATTATTATTAGCACCGCGTCTTCTTACCCGTTCGGGTTATACGCACTTACGCTAATGTGTAATGAGAGGGTGATTGTGAGATGAAATGGAGGACCTACAGTTTAACGTGGAATCCAAACCATGGTGGAGGCCTGGCATTCCCCAAATTCACAAGATGTATTGTCAGAGGTGAAGGAAGGGTTTGGCGATCAGATAAATCTGTGCCGGGACCGAGGATTGAACCACGGCTGCCAGTACAGAAGTCTGACACCTTACCCCTAGACCACCAGGTCACCCCTACATGTATTACTTTTGTATTCTGTTGTAAGACAAAATTTGGAAAAAATCTTCCAAGAGTCACTGGGGCACCAAGCATTTTTAATCACCTAAAAACTTCGTCTGTGAATGATTGCGACTGATTGTTTGAGAAAACTAATCTAAGTTAATAACTACTAACTTTATTCTAAGAATTGAAATAGGTCAAGTAAATCCTCGATTAAATCTAAGTAATTTCTCCTTTATATGTTTTTTATAAACTATTAAACCTTAAACGTTAGTTTTTATATTTAAATATTGTAATCTATTGATAACTTTTACCTCTATTTGGTGCAAAATATATTTTGTCAAAATCAAACCTATATTTAATACCGTGGAATTTATGAATGCATGTGTCACAGAAATAATTTAGTTGGCTCCAAGGTAAACACCAGACACATGCATAGAAGATATAATTTAACAAATTTTACAAAGTATAATTTCCTTTTCTTTCAAAGAAAAAAAACTTAATTTATTTGTCCAGAAAATTAATTTAAGAAAGTAGTTTTATCTAAGTTCATTTATAAAAATTTTAACAATTCAAAAAGCAAGACAGATTTTTTCAGATTATACATTAAATTTGATTTATAAATAGTTACATAACACATATTCTGGAAGGAATTTGATTTTAGTTATTAGTATTAACAAATAAGAAAAAAACAGGATAAGAGCTATTTGTTTTTTTAATAGTAGATATAGGAAACAAAATATTTTTATGAACGCATAACTTATATATTTCAGCTCCAAACCGCTGCTAAATGTACTGTACATGTCTAATTTTCGTAACTCAAGTTATGTGATCTGTTGTCACCTTTACTAAATATACTCCATTGGTATGAAATAATACTAATAATATAGTAAAATATGACCAAAGTTGATTGAAAATATATCTTTGTATTTTATAAAAGATGTTATAAATTCCCATTGGTAAGAACATAAAAGTATACTTCGTTGGTTATTTCATTTTATTCACAATCTTTATATCATTACAAGTTTCTCCGCTGACTTAATACGCAAACATCACCTATGTATATGGACTAATAGTTCTGTATTATTAAGAATACCTTAATAAAATCTACAAATAGAATGTGTATGATATGGGTGACCTGGCGGTCTAGGGGTTCAATCCTCGGTCCCGGCAAAGATTTATCTGATTACCAAACCCTTCCTTCACCTCTGACAAGACATCTTGTGAATGTGAGGAATGCCAGGCCTCCACCGTGGTTCGGATTCCCCGTTAAACTGTAGGTCCTCCATTTCATCTCACAATCACCCTACCATTACACATTAGCGTAAGTGCGTACAACCCGAACGGGTAGTAAGACGCGGTGCTAATAATAATAATAATAATATGTATGATATGTGCACTTGCACTGAAGGGCTTATTATAAATCAAGTTTTATTTGAATAAAACTTTTACGTTAATGACAAGTATAAAGATACCTACATAGCCACCTATCATTTTCAAGTGAACTGAAGCGTTGTGTGCTAATCTTTAACACTATTTTGTTCTGTGCGCCCCATTCCAGCAAGTCGTAAAGGTGTGCTTTGCTTGAAAGAGAGGAAGTGAGGGAGAACAGCTGTGTATGTGTGTTAGTAGGCGCACGTTTGTGCACATGTATGTGTGTGCTTGTAAGAACGTCAACTATTATCTTGCTCAACTCGTGACTAAAGGCTTAATTCTGGCTCGGATGTTTTCTTTCCCTCTCACGTTTTCTTACAACCATTTACCCTGTTTGAAAGTGAAATTAATAATAATCTTAAGAAATAAAACCTTCTGTATATCCGTCCAGGGTTGAACTCCAAACTACCCATCACCATTTGCTCAGTAAATTGTGAGAGTGACGCATTATATCAAATAATCATTGATTCCACTATATTGATTGGTATGTTCAAGATAATTTGGATTTATTTTTAATCTTCATTTTGTTTTAACTTTTTTTTATTGTTTCCAGATTGAATTAACAAATTTTGGTCATAATATAAAATTACAGAAAATCTTTTCTGATATTTTTAATGTTTTTTTTAAAATACCGGGGTATTTATCAAATAATTAATGATTTATTAATGAAGGCTTAATAGAGGAGTCTACTTTGTATGTGTAGCAAATTAAATATTAAATAAGGTCACTATTAATATTTACTTTGTAAAAAAAAAAATTATCTCCACATCTAATATCCTTTTGTGCTATTGGAATGTGTATACTTACGGAGTAGGTATTTAAAAGGTAGAATTCAGGGGATATTCACTCACATCTGCATGAAGAAAGAGTGAAAAACCATTCAGGAATAAAAACTAAGTACTACCGACAGTGATTTGAAAGCCTTATCTCAGCTTCACCAGCATTTCAGTGTATTGAAAAATACGTATGGCAAGTATAAATGAGAGAAATTTGAAATCACCTGCAGAATAGCTGAAGTCACCAAAGGCTTGTCAAAACTAATTCACAAGGTGAAAATATATTCATTATGGTAGTGGAAATTTATTAAATATATTAGGTAATTTTATTTTCTAACAAAAGGTTTGACTAAAGTAAAGATGTTACAAATGTGGGTCGTGAAGGTTGCCAAAATTATTCTGAGGATCACAGGAAAAAGACCAAACGTAAGAATATTATAGAACTATTGAAATTATATTAAGATAAAACTTTTAATTTAATATTTAATAAATTTATTTTAATAATAAAGCTCGCCTAAAAGATTACACAAATACAATTTTAGTGGTCGTTCATATGATTTACTATGATAAACTAATTGTTTGCGTTGGTAATTTTACTATATAAATTTTACAAATTATTAAAAATAAAATTTATTTCAATAAATAAGATGAAGAAACAAGCAAGAGAATGCAATGCCCACAAAAAAAATCAGACTCATTTCTTATGTGGGGAAGATCGTGTCAACAATACTAAACATGTTGGGCTGAAAAGGGGGGAAAAAATCTAAATCAAATACGGAAATATCGGGTAAATCTGCATATACACCCCTATGGGCATATCTTTTTTTTACTATTGATCCACTTCAATATCTAGCTGGGCTCCTCTGAGCTTGAAAATGAAAAAAATACTCAAAATGTATTAATTCAAATATATATTGTTTACTCTATGTATTGTGCATTTTTTTAATAGTGATTAAAAGTTGTTTTTATTCCTTCATTAGAACAACAAAAAAAAGGGAAATTTTTCTTTATACATCTAGATGAGTTCGGGGGCCTTAAAAAAACACAAAATTACTAAAATGTGTAACCCTTTTTTCATATATCTTATTGGATATAAAATTAAGATGTACAAATTTTAAGGTTTGGATAGTGGCATAATGTTTTTAAAATAATATATGTTGTGTTCATCGAGGCATTGCAACAGGTGCCGCAAAGCTAGTTCATTTCATGGGTCAATCATATGCTCCCATTAAGAGGTTTACCAGTATGTGTCTCTAACATACGTATCACACTACCCTTTCAGCCCATGTATACATTATTATTATTATTATTATTATTATTATTATTATTATTAGCACCGCGTCTTACTACCCGTTCGGGTTATACGCACCTACGCTAATGTGCAATGGTAGGGTGAGTGTGAGATGAAATGTAGGACCTACAGTTTAACGTGGAATCCACACCACGGTGGAGACCTGGCATTCCTCACATTCACAAGATGTCTTGTCAGAGGTGAAGGAGGGGTTTGGTAATCAGATAAATCTTTGCCGGGACCAAGGATTGAACCCAGGACCCCTAGCACAGAAGTCTGACACCTTACCCCTAGACCACCAGGTCACCATGTATACATTCGTCCCACCACAAACAATTACTGTAAGGTCTTCAAGGTAAATATTATGATTTGCAGTAAAGATAAGATTCCACTTGATATGTCTATTGCCTTAAGGCATTGGTTCCCAACCAGGGTTCCGCGAACCCTGTAGTTCCGCGAGCCCATTTTCGGGGTTCCACGAGAATTTTCAAAAGCTTGCGAAAAAATAGTACAACTTACCATCTTTTTTTGTAAATTATTAGACAAATTAAAATATGAAGATTTCAAAGTGACATATTAGTAAAGCAAAGGAGTATTTTGAAAGTTTAGCTTGGTTAGAAATTTGCTTGGTAGATATTTAAAAAATGAGAGGAATTTAGACTGTAATTTCCAAAAGATGGTTGATGCGTGTGGCACACACTGCTATGTTAGTTTTCTTACTCGCGTCAATTGTCTCAATAAGTAAAAACGACGATTTGTTATTTTATTTGGTGCTTAATGACACTTAATATTTTGTTAATTTGATAATGTTCAATTAACTATTTTAAAGCTTTCAAACTACTACTACCTCTCGTGGGGAAGATGTATGCAAACTGACGTCTTTTTATTTAGAGTCGCTGTGTTTATCATGGGATCGTTGAATTGATATATGCACAGATGGCACCCCCTCAATGATTGGCTCAATAAAAAGATTTGTTACCCTTGTTAAAAAAAATCCAGACCCACTGCTTTCTTCATAGAGAAAGTTCTGGTTTTTAAAACGTTTAGAGAAGATTTGAAACTTGTTCTCAATACAGCTGTTAACATAGTAAACTTTATTAGGCAGCACCCTCTGCAGTCCCGTATATTTACAAAAAAAAATTGAAAACATGGCTAGGACCACGTCCAGTAACTTATTCTAAACACCGAATATAAATGGCTTTATAGGGGGAAAAGTTTTGACACACATATTCGAACTACGAGAGCAGATCCAGATTTTATTCAGAGGAAATAATAATAGTTATTTTTACAAATATCTAGAGGACAAATCATGGCTCCTGAAACTAGCATAACTGGCATATATTTATGGACACCTAAATAAGTTGAGCACCAGCATGCAAGGTCCCAAGGAAAATATGTTTACGTTTACAGACAAACTTGTAGCATTCAAAAATAAAATTGTAGTTTGGAAAAAACATCTTTCTAAGGGTAATTCTGAAATGTTACCCCTATTTTCTCATTTACAGAGCATTACAACTGAAAACCACCGTAAAAACATTTTGCCCCTTATTTCCGGCCATAGAGAATCTTTGACTGAACATCATACCAAGTGCTTCCCTTATTTGTCATCGCAAGAGTATGATTTGGTCAGGAACCATTTCACAGATTCTCCAAACTGTTCAGAAAATTTACTCAGCCTCAAGGAAGAGTAACAATTGACTGAACTGAAGTATGTTTGCACACTAAAAATTAAATTTAATGAGTTGTCATTTTAAATGTATTAGATATTAGTGAAAACAGAGTTTCTTCCCATCTCCCAGAAAGCGATAAACATATTACTACAATTCTTAACATCGTACTTGTGTGAGCTAACATTTTCGTATTTAATGAATGTAAAAACCAAACCGAAGAATATAGTGTTGCCCGTGGAAGAAGAACTTTGTGTGTGCCTATCAAAGATGCGAATTAATTTGTTGTGTTCAAAAAAGCAAACAAAATTTCACATTATATTGACATTAGGAATCATTGTTACTCTATTGAAAATTATATTATTTTCAGTTGTTAATTAATAATAAAACAATAAAATGTAACTTATTTTTTCGTTAACTAGCTTATAAAAAACATAATGAAACAAAACTATTGCAAAATATATACACCAAGCTTGTTTATAACCAGTAAGCCAGAAGTAAACTGAAAATGTTTGTCATTTTTCTTACAAACAGTAATATTAGTAACCTAAATATTAATAGTCAATAAATACTTGTATAATATTTTTTACAAAATTATGATTTATTTATTATTTACTACCGACCCATTTTGTCATGTCTTTATTTAATGCAACCCTGTAGAATCTATTATATGTCAGCCAGGTAGGCTTCTTGAGATTTTTCAAAATATTTCAAGGGTTCCTCCATACAAAAAGGTTGGGAAACACAGCCTTAAGTGGTGGACTTAGCGACATATACCCAAAGTACTTTTCTTCTGGCTCCTGTATTATTGCTATATATTCCTCTGATATTATTAATCGAAGTGCATTTAACTGTTTCACAGTTGGATTCTTTATATCATCAAAATACAGGCCCTTGATATAATTATATTAATTCTGCTAACTCTTTATCTTGCAAGTTTATCCTATTCTTTTCTATAGTCTTACGTACTTTGTTCATGTCAATGACTTAAGTTGAATTATTTGGTAAAATTAGATTAAAATCTTCCAAGTCAGCTGTTAATATTTTTGGCATGGTTCTACTAGATACACCTGTCAAGTCTTCGTCCCTTTCAGTGTGAATCATTGGAATACTCATAGGACTTGATAACTTACCTTGACTTGGTTTCTATGTAATGTGTTTGTCCAAAATTTAAGTCCAGTTTCAGTCACACTCACTTGTATTCTCTTTACTTAATGAACTATTCTTCGTGTGTAAATTTTCTTACACTTATGTAGTCCAGCTGCTAGTTAGTCCACTCGTACTTGATACTGCCTCTTCTGTACCGATGACAGATATCTTGATTTATTTTAATTTTCTTTCTTATCGTCTTGGCTCCTTTTGATTAGTGACTTTATCCACACTTCCAATTCCCATTTTTATTTCACTTCTTTCAACCTTTAAAAAACTCATTTCCCTCTAATATACCTTTCGAATGTTATCACAGCTGTATAAAGATAAATCAGAACATTTACATATGCAAATAAAACTACCTAACCCATCGTCTCGTTCCAGTTAGTCCTTTGACACCAACGTGGAGAGAGTGCGTATTGTGATGATTACGCAATGTTGCTTTGGCTCTCTGATGGTTGCTACGCAATATTGTTTTCGCTCTCTGATTGGTTGTTACGTAATGTTGTGTCGTTCTCTGATTGGATTCCCCCTTCCTTCCCTTTTACCCTCTCTCTGACCCCCTTTCAGTGGCTTATTCTTGAACAAACTTGTTATTTTTATATCTGGTTAGGATTCGGACGGGCGTTGGAGTTGTTTATTGGTGTGGGAGTTTATTGTCGTAGGATTGGGACTGAGCGTTGGAGTTTTTTATTTATTTATTGGCGTGTAGTCGGGCGTTCCTCCTTCGTCAAAGGAGGGAACACGGAGAATGAAGATCTCCTGACGGCATCGTAGCAAAGAGTGTGAGAGATGGTTCCCGGCCGTAAGACCCTTTAACTTATCCCTTCCACCTCCATACTTCTTACATCGCCACGAACAAACAAAGTTACACTGACAGCTCATTTCACGAGACTCTATTAGACTTCCTTTCACTTCAACCCTCCCTCCCCTCACTTTGTCATACTCCTCTTCAGTGGAGATCATCAGATGTCAAAACAACAGTAACTTGTTACAAAATATAAAAGAGGTTTAGAAATTACCTTGTTGAAGAGTCATGAACACCCAAGGCCACTTAGTTCATCGGTCGTGTCCTTCTGAAGGCCACAGGTTCAGATGTGTTTTCTAAATACTCAATCTGGGACCAATGATTCAATGTTCCCCCACCAGGAGCTTGACATTTAGACCGCGTGCACACCAGGATTCAAATCTCGATATCTTTAGCACAGCTAATGTCTGTTAGAATGGCCGTACTTCCTGCACACACACACACACACACACACACACAGAGTTTTAACAGTCGACCCGGTAGAATGTGTACCCGCATTTGCTTTAAACATCGATCATTCTGTCACTGGTCATCTAGTGAAGCCTTATACTATGCGACCATTGATGCAAGCATAAAATACATTTTGATGGTACACTTGTCATCGGAGGGAACACGGAGCACGAAGCTCTCCTGACACCGGCGTAGCGAAGAGTTTGAGAGATGGTTCCTGCCCGTAAGAACATTTTATTTCCCCTCATTACCCTATCCTTAGAGGTATGTTTCACAACCCTCTCCTCCAACCCCTGTGTGGTAATTGGTTTTCCCGGTGTCGTCATCGAATTGTCGCAACCCCCTATGTAATTTTTTTTTTCCGCAACTATAGAGCATTGAAACCGTTCTGATAATTCACAATCAATGGTCCTCGGAAGTCTTATACTGATTTATAATCCTCAGTTAGAGGCCTCTAGCCCCCAACACAAAATTCTACAAAATCGGTTGTTAGGTATCGTCCGTCGATATTGTGGATATAGATACCTGTTGTGGACCGGAGGTTTAAGGTAGAAAAGTTCCATCGTTTACATGGAGTGAGGTAGAGTATAAAACCATCCCCATTTCTCCAGAGCGAGATTTGCAATCATGACCTCTCCCATCACAGCCACATGAGCTTGAAATTTAGATTGTGTATCCAATACATATTCCAACCCCGATATCTTTTGCCGGGTGCTTAATGGCCTGTAGTGGAAAAACCAGAGAGAACAATATGGTGTGGATTTTCTTAGCTTACCCTGAATATTTATATAAACATATAATGTCAATTTACAATATACACTCACACACACACAGTCTCCAATTTTTCTACATGTATAATATTTAACACAAGAAAGAATTAAGGCTGCCGCGTCTTACTAACACTCTGGGACACAATCCGCGGAAGATGAGTGAGGAAAACGACATCAGTACACACTCATGACAGGGATTTGAACCCCAACCCCCTCCTGTCACCACTTATTTAGCTAACACGTGATACCCGGTGATGGTCTTATTCCTCTATATAGTTGGTTGTATATTAAATAATTATTTTCCGGACTGCACTCATTAACGAAAACATAATATAAGAGTTTAGTTTTGAATAGCAAAAATGACAGTAAGCTATAATTGTTATCATTATTAAACCCTTTTTTTTTAATGTCAACTGTAGCCAACCAAGCTGGAAAATAATATCAAGCAAGCACTGGTGGGGTCATACAACATTGGTTTTGTTTTATATATACTGTCAGTATGTATGTGTGTAGACGATTAAGTACTAATTACGCTAACGGATTGATAAATGGGAAGTTTGAATTTAGAGGAAGTGAGCCAGAATTTGCGTAAAGGGAGATCGGAAAGTACTCCTAGTTTACCTGATCGAGATTTTAACCTCGAACTCCCTCGTCCTCGACCGTTGGGCTATACATTAAACAAGTGTATCAATCAACTACACCATCGAGGTAAATTATCTTAGAAAAAATTGTTTTATTAAATACAGTTTTAAATATTATTTAGTGCTTGAAACTATATTAATTTAATATAATAACTAAAATTTACAGAAAATAAATTAGCCACTTAAATAAGAAATAAATTTAATATCAGTAACTATATTATTGTAATAATACACAACTTTTACAAAATTTAATAAGTAATAATGAATATATTTTTATATATCATTTAATGCTCGAAAATATATTTTATTGCCATAATAATAAATAGAATTTACACAAAACGAATAAGCCACTTAAACAACAAAGAGATTTAATTTCCACTATGATATTTTGATTAAATAATAAATATTTTTACCAAAAATTCATAAGTAAAATTAAATATCATTTAATGTTCGAAACTATATTTTGTTGACATAATAATTAACATTTACACAAAACAAATTAGCCACTTCAACCTTGAGCCAAAATTAGAGGAATTGGACCCACATATTTCAAGAAGGGAGAATGGAAAGTCAATTAGGAAAACCTCCCTAAATACGCTCGTCGTTGATGAAGGAATCTCTAATATTAATTTTTAAATTGAATACTATACCATGGATTTGTTTAGCTTAACCTGAATATTTATTAAAACTTATAATGTCCGTTTACAATACTCACACACACACACACACACACACACACACACACACACACATACACACAGAATCCTATCATTATACATTTCTAATATTTAACACAATAAATAATTAAGGCTAAATAAATTAGATTTGCTAAGGGAATGTATTTCAATTTTACGTAGTTTGAAGGGGAAAAGATTCATGAAAATTTACCCCCAGATTTATCTGCTAGATCCAACTCCAACCTTCACATAGCCTGTTTCTAAAATGTAAACTCAAACGTGATCTGGCGCACATATTATTTATAGATCCCATAAACGTGACACATTCTAGCACCGCTTATTACTATACGTGCGGGCTACGCGCTTAAGTACTAATTACACCAATGGTTCAGAAATTGGGAAGTTTGAACCCGCATTTGCGTAGAGGTAAAGTGAAAACTAGTTCTAGTTCACCCAACCGAGATTAGAACCTCGAGTTCACCCTTCATGAATATACCAGTCTAACTCAAGGGTGACGCCTTATATTATTAGACCCATTAAGCGAGTTTTTATCACGTTAATTTAATATTTAGTATTGCATTGACCTATATGCATCCAAAGCAATAACATGATAGCCAATTATATTGGATGGCTCTGCCTTTTATAAATATATAGAGTTACAAATGAATATTACTTACTCGTATATTTTTTTCATTTAAATTTATTTGGAGTATTTAACGTCCACTTTGGAACCATAATGGGGAATTAGTAATGTTGCAACCATGTATTTCTAGCAAACCCACCTTTTGGAGCATTGATATTTTGGTATATTTTCATCCCCAATGGCCTTGTAAGTTAGTGGCTTAGACCTCTGAAAAACAAGGGGGAATTCTCACGCCAGAGGTTTTTTTCATAATGTGGCCTGTGAGGTCCATTTTCAAATTGAAACGCTTTCTTTTGCATGTATGAACCTGGATTTGATCCCGCTATCTTTTACAGGGTACTTTATGCCATAATTATAGATCGAAAAGAGTTTATATAATCGCTAAATACCATTGCAACGGCAATTGTATCAAATAACTCTTTTAACACGTCTCACGCTGTTAAATGCACACGCATTCGCGTGATCGAACGGTTTATACATATTTATACTAATTATGATCATGATTTTAGGTATATAGAAAGATAAATTTAAAGGAAGTGTACCCACATTTGATTGGAGGAAGAATGGATAACCAGTATCAGTACAACCGACCAGGATACAAACTTCGATCCTCCCCTTTAAAATGGCAGCAAGAAATATTCTCACAACCTAGCATGGCCATATAAGTGATAACCACCTGAAATGCTTTCAAAAATATTTCTATAAGGCATTTTAACGAATAACCAAAATATCCGGATCTATAGAGACAGTATTTAAGTAAACTACATGAAATCAAAATTTACTACTTTAAGTAATACAAACCACTTCAGTGACCGTATTATCTAAGGCGTAACCTTCGCAATTGAATATAACTTCCATTGGCGGGGAGATCGTGGTTCTAATTCTGGTCAGGTGTACTGACAGTGGTATTCTTAAATGGTTTCCCCCTCACCATTTACGCAAATACGGGAACACTTCTTCTTAACTCACCCTTCCTCATCCCTAACACATAAGCGTAATTAGTACATAGTCTTACAAACTGAACAGGTATAAGACGCAGCGATAAAAAAGAAGATCAAGAAAAAATTTAATCATGATTTTGACAAGGTATGAGTATAGTTTAAATCATTAAAGAATTTATGGCTTTTGTTTTGTGTTGTAAAACATACCAGTGGGCATGCGTACAAATACTTATCATTGAACCGTTACACCTAATTAGGCGTGTCCAAATAAAAAAATAATAATAGTAAGTTAGCAAAAAAAAATTTAGAGTGTGCTGAGTGAGTAAAAAAAAACAAAGTCAAACTGGGCAAAACCTAACTGAAGCCCAGCACACGCAATCAGAACTATTGCGGGACTCGTCCCTGCGGTCACCCTCAATATCAATAATATATGTCATTAACTAAGAACGTGACTACTCATCTGGTTTGATTATTAGACATCATATTTCAGTTGCAGTATCCTACCTAAGGATGAACGTATGAAAAAGGTAAATACTAACATAATAGTCAAGAGATTTTTTATTTAGATTCAACAAGATATGGACAACAATTTATTGAAAGCAAGAACCTCAAAAAGATAGAGTATACAACATATGCAATCTTGCGTCATGGCCTCATAAAGAGGGCGCAGAACGTATAAGCGAACAGCCTCGCTAATAAAACTTGGTTAAGCCGAAACAACAATAACTGACTCTTGACAATAACCTTAGCATAAATGTCAATGTTCAACATAACAATATAGAGTTATTTCCTGTCAGCCGTTTTTTATCTCTCTTTCCCATAAACGGGAAAAATATACAAAATCCCAAATTACTGAAAGCTAAAGTTGACGTTAGTCAGATAAACCCATAATAATTTGTGCCGAGCTAATTATCATTAGCTCGCACAAGTAAATTATTACATAATACCCTTAATGTAAAATCTGCAACACTCCAAACTTGGCCCCCTTGGAGGCCCCATATTCAAGCCCACCTATTACGTTACACCAAGATCTTCATATATTCTCGATCGATTCACTGTCCTAAATTGTTCTTCTATGGAAGAGGCGCTTTAGTCGACTTTCTTATGTGTCTTCTATCCCCTCTCCTTTTTATAACTGCTCACGCAGGCACAGTTTAGTCCCATGAAGACACGGGATCAACTCCTCGGTCCGTCCAAAAGATATAGTATCAAGTATATTCCCGAGCTGGGACGAGCTCGACGTATCGTCCTATATCTGGACATGCCGTGTGGTCCGACTGCCAGGGTCAGGGCCCTTTTACTTAGTGCTACATTGAAAAATAGTCAACTGCTATAACACAACATCAATGGATGTGACTTCTGTATTGACCGAGTACTGTGTGTATGATTCTCGCTCGGCCTAGTCTTCCAGCAGTACGACTGGTACAAACAGACCTTGTTGAAGAGTATGGACACCCGCGGAAGGCAAACCTTGGGTCGCGGCAGCTAGGCCTCACCACATTGGATTGGGTTACTGACCATCCGCTACGTCATACATGGTGTGAGTCTGACTCCCCTTCATCCACACTGCACTCCATCCAGGGACTATGTTTATCTACACTTGGTACCAAAGCGGTACCCCCAGCCGACTCCGCGCCCGGTACCACGTTGGTACAATCCGGCTCACACACTCACTGTACCGTGCCAATTAGCCGCAGAGCCAGCTGGACGTCTGCATCTGATATGGTGTAGGTTCTACTCACTGTCCTCCACGCATCGTTCGTACCAGCCACTCTACAATTCGACACAGCGTCTTGTACCATTGTGGTACAACCCAGCTCGCACACTCACTGTCCCGTGCCAGAGTGCCGCAGGGACAGCTGGACTGTACTCGCTTAGAGTGCAAGGACCTTCTTACCAGATTCCACCCTGCCTTCGCGGCTTGCCACCTGATATAGGAGTAAAAAAGGTGTTGTTACTAGGTCTACCAGGGGAAGAAGGTTAGTCACAAGCTAGGCTCCCTAGCTCTTCCTCTCCTCTGCTCGACGATCTATTTACTGGTGCGTGTGAACGTTCTGGAAATGCACTCTCACTCTGAACATATTACCAGCTCTTTCAGGGCTGGGCTTCTGTAATATCCAAACTGAGGGCGAGTTCACACGGAGTACTAAAAGTGCTAAGAGTTATGAGATTAGTTAAACTTCGTGTTTTGTGAGATTTAAGTGGATTCCAAGTCTATTTTTATATTTATGTGTCACTATATCTGGTAGACCCTAGATAGGTTATTCTGTTGTCCTAGTATGGAGGAACTACATTGAGTACCAGTTAATGATATATATGTAATAACGCTAAGGTCTACCAGGGGAAGAAGGTTAGTCACAAGCTAGGCTCCCTAGCTCTTCCTCTGCTCGACGATCTATTTACTGGTGCGTGTGAACGTTCTGGAAATGCACTCTCACTCTGAACATATTACCAGCTCTTTCAGGGATGGGCTTCTGTAATATCCAAACTGAGGGCGAGTTCACATGGAGTACTAAAAGTGCTAAGAGTTATGAGATTAGTTAACCTTCATGTTTTGTGAGATTTAAGTGGATTCCAAGTCTATTTTTATATTTATGTGTCACTATATCTGGTAGCCCCTAGATAGGCTATTCTGTTGTCCTAGTATGGAGGAACTACATTGAGTACCAGTTAATGATATATATGTAATAACGCTGAGGCGTATGGGCGACTATAAATATGGTTATGATTATTGTGTATGTGAGCACCTACCCACCTACCTTTAGTGTGGCTGACATAACTATAGGCCTAATTAGGCAGACCGTCCGGCCCAGTTATCTTGTTAACTGTTGTTCCGAACTATAAATATGGTCTCTCCGTCTGAGTGCACCAAGTTAGTACTCCGCCGTCTTGGCTCCACCAATTCTGTTCTCAATTTGGTCCCTTTAGACGGGATACTTGCCTTCTCGTCATGGATTTATTAACTTTCTGTAATGTACACCTCCCTTATTCAGTTTTGATTATCTATATTGCTTTGCACTTCATACGAATGGGTTACATGTGCTAATGTTTTGTTCTTGTAATACAGATATGTGGACGGCTGTCCGAGGCAGTATTGGGCAGAGTGTTCACTAAATTATCCGAGCTCTCTAAGTGCTGAACGAGTGTTTATTGTTATTGAAAGAAATAACCAGGTGTATTTCACTTTAGCTTGGCTACTTTACGCCTTAGTAAATGGACAACCAATTTCCAGTAATATACAGTGATCTCTGCTACTCTTATGTACTGTGCACTTTGAAAATAAAATGTGTGCTTTTCGTGCTACTAAGTAATGTTTAATTGCACCCCACCCCTTCATTCCTGTCATGTAGGGTGCAAATTCGCCAACACTTAACAAATATTTACCCAACACTTAGTCGTCATGGCGGCTATCATTAACTTCTTATATGCGCTGATGGCGCCTAATACTCTAAGTTCAAGAGAGAACGATTAAAGTTAAAATATGAACATAGCAATTCAATAAACAGAATCATTATATTTCACTAAGCAAAAGTCAAAACCTAACATCTAACATGGAGTAATATAAATTAAAGTCCCTTATGTTTAGAGAAAATATATAGTACTCAAAAAATATTTATGTCACCAGATATTCTACTTTTCCCCAATTCTTAAACTTAATACTCAAAATAAACATCATGAGCAAAGATTAAAGTTAAAGTATATCGATATTAAAAATAATTACAAGTGAGGAAAATATATTCTTGAAACGATATCCTATTTTTCTTTTCATTGAAGTTCGTTATTATCATAAATAAAAATAAGTCCAAAAGATATCTTATTGAAAAAGACATCATATTTCAGTTCATTTAAAAGATAAAAGTTTAAGTCCACAATACTTGACGTCAATTATACGCGCCATGTTTAATGTTAGAACTTTGTGAATATTTGAAATAATTATAAAGAGTAGAAAGTGAATTTTGAATAATAAATATTATGCCGTAAAGGAATTTATCTTACATGGTTAATATCCGAAATCGTAGCTAGTACAAGATACCTCCAAAGCCAGTCCCAGAATGGCGCTTACTCCACTCGGTCACATTTTTATACAGAAAGCACAGTTCACAGCACACGGAGCGAAAGGAAGATAGGGGGGGGGACCAAAGAATATAACGAGGAGTGGAATGTTCTACTAACGACTGGACGGCAGACTTGGGCATAGGTGGAGTGTTTCTTCCTCCTCGCTGAAGATCTTTGACGCGGGAAGGTCGTTGCAGAATGTTGGAATAGGCGCGGCCCTCAGTATACTGGGATCAGTCGTGTTGTTCGTGCTTGTAGTCGTGTAGACGAGCCGGCCGCTGGTGGAGTTGGTATAATAGGTAAGTTGATTGTTTTTGTTTGGTTTCGGGTAGCTTGTGTCACACAATGCTGGTGACTGTGAGCTTAGGGTTCAAATCCTGTGCAGGTGTATTTTCTTTTCTCTATAAATAGTTATCCACTCCAACTCCAAGCAAATGATGGTATAACTCCTGTTAATTCAAACTTTCCGATTCTTAACCCCTTAGTGTAATTAGTACATAAGCGTATAGCCCAAACGGATAATAAGACGCAGTGCTTAATAATAAATGTATAAGGGTACAAGGAACAACCTTGCCAAGTTTGATTTAAATCGGTTGATGAGTTAAAAAGTTATTTTGAGACATACCCATTACAGACAGAAAGACAAATGCAGATCGTTGGATTTAAAACTGAGAACTCGCTTCATATGTTCAATAAACCAAACCACATGTTTATGTTTTTATTTGTTTTTACCCTTTGACAAAATATCTAGATCGCCTATACAGGGATCCTTCTATACGAGTGTGCAAGCAAAAATTTAACATCCCAGCTTGTACTCGTTAGAGGTTACAAGTCGTGGACAATGAGGAAGGAAACCAGCCTCAGTACACACGCATGACAGGGATTTGAACTAAGCTCTTCAGGCGAGAATGAGATAAAAGCTGATTTTGACCAGGCGAAAGGTGTAACAGCATTTGCAAGGTATTGAAATGTGAAGTAATTAGTGTTTGTTGCCCTCTAAGAGACTTGAACCCCTATCTCCTAATGTCGCAGGGTGAGATGTGGACTCACATTTGAACGTCATTGATAAATGAACACAAGGAGGGATCTAAACTTCCCCCCCTATCTCCCTGCTAATAGCAACGAAGTTAAGCTTATCGGTATTTAGAACTGCGTCTTACTACCCGTCCGGGACACAAACCATGGATGATGAAGGAGGAAACCAGCCTCTTTACACATTCAAGTAATGGATTCAAATCCCGGCTTCGCCCATCAACATTTATTTATTTAGTTAACCTGTAGTATCCTGTGATGCTCTAATTCCTTTATAAATTTATGTCTCATAATCAGATTTGCTGTATATTAGATAAATATTTTCCGGACTGCGTTCATTAACGATCACCTAATATAATAGTTTAATTTTGAATAATAAAAAAAGACCATACGCTATAATATTCATCGTTATTAACGGTGGCTTTTTTAAATTTCAATTGTATCGAGACAATTTAAAACAATAAGCATGGCTGAAAATTAATATTTCACCATCAATTATGAAACCATTCGTATTTGACCGATTCTATTTCGATCTAAATTAGAAAGGATAAGTCGGTGGCTATCTGGTGAGAGGAGATTTGGTTCATTTATATAGAAGGGTGATTTTAGAGCATCTTTGTCTTAATATTCACGTGAAAATTAGCTATGGAGCGACTGACTAATCAAGATGATGGAACATTCAGTAGCATCGATATCAGGTATTTCAATTCTCTTATGTTTGTACTAAGCCGTTCTGTTACATAGCTTAAAAAGAAAGCGATTTAATTTTAAATTGGATGTGTATTTTCCGGGGTTAAGTTTGTGACGGTTTTGAAAGCTACCAATTTTAAATTCCTTATAGAAAATATGTGTGTGTATCGAATAACTTTTGCTTAGTCTATTTCTAAACCAAGTTTCATTAAAAAATTTGATCTAAGCTAATAAGAACATTATCTGAGTCAATTATTTAATATTAAGATGAATGTTTATTTATGACAGTTCTAAAATATACCATTTTTAAATTCCACCTATAATATCTATGTGCATTGACTAACATTTTCTTAATCTAGTCCTAGAACCAAGTTTGATTCAAAATGTTGATTTAACCGACTGGAGGGCATTATCTGCCTGATTCAATATACTATGTGTTCTGGTACATGGATTAGAAAAGCTTCATTTAATTTTAATATTTATTTTGTATATTCTTTTAAGCTGGTACATTCTAAGTTATGTGTATTCGATAGTATCTCTTTAATCTAAATCAATGGTACCGAATGCAGCTATTTGTCTAAAGTGTTAGATTAGCAAGTTTGTTAGCATCGCTTTTGTTTACATGTGACTATTATTATTATTTAATATCTCATTTGCTTATAATAATAATTATATAGACATACATACATAGGGAATTGCGCAAAACATTTGAAGTATTTTCATAAATTAAATCTAGTCCAAAGCACCTAATTAAAATTGTCCAGTAACACTTCTTATTATTTGTATGATTGGTTTACACTCTTAATGAAGGTATAAATTAGAGAAAATCTATACACACGCGTGCTCTGTTCCTTTGGCTACACTACCAGAGGTTTGGTGTCACGTTTGATAAATGGCTTGTTAACATGTTTTTGAAAGAAATCTATTAGAGTGGAAAAATAATGCTGAAGTTTAGAGTGTCTTAGGTTTATTATCTTAATATAGTTATCTACTTCCGAGAGGGAGTCCCAGTTCTATTACCTGTTTGACAAATATTATTTAATATTGTAATGAAATAAAAAAGTTTACAGTGATAATAATAAAATAATAATATAATCTTTAACCGGGAAAATATCAATCTTTTAAACCTCGGTTCACTCAAACAACGTAAGAGAAATCTGTGTATTCTCTTTTCCTATATACTTGTGTTTTTGTTGGGCGCCACCCCTAGTATCTAGGGGGAAAAATAATAGTCATAAAAAAACTTTACCTCGGCTATCCACTCAGTGGCACGACGACTCTCAACCCCGGGTCCTCTGGGTGAACTTAAAACTAAAAACCATGACCAATATAGATAAAAAAATTGATTGTTGAATAAAAAATGTAATTTAGGCTACTAATAAAAAATCAATGTATAAACTAATCATTGTTGGCACTTTTGTGAATTTATTGTTGTTTCCCTTTTGTCCACATCCAAATCCTACCTATGGAATTCCGGTTAATTATAATTCTAAATTTACAAGGTATAGCACAGTATTGTTGAAACCAAAGGAAGAAAAAAAAAATATATATATATACAATCAGTAAAATCAATAATTAGACATAAAATATAATGTTAATTATTTTGTTGTATTAGTTTGTCCTTCTGGAAGTAAATAAGTTCTGACTTATTTAGGAAAGAGAAAATAAATGGTTACAACAATCAAAAGTTGAAGAGTTGGTTTGACCTCACCCATGTATAATTAGTCCATACTGAAACACCATCTTCATAAATGTGTTTCACTTCGAATTCTTCCACAATTTACTTGAGCATAAATATTGTAGCTCTCACACACACTCTTAGCTTCCCCTTTTTACTATTTTCACTTTAATCTTCCACTTTTGAATCGATATAAAATAATTTAAATTGGGAGCCCACATCCATTTGGCTCCATCTTGGACCACCAACCAGGAAGAACTCCTCACTTCTATTTACAAACTTTCCAATCTTTTCAAATTCAAAAATGTTCTATTCCAAGTCCAAGCAGAAAACAAACTATATATAAATAAAAACTAAAATGAATTGTTGGCTATAGACTAGCGAGAGAATAAAAATGAAATGTAGGTTCAATATAAGTATTTAAATATAGCCAATTGAATAAAAATAATGTTTTTAATAAAGAATTAAATGTCTATTTCCTTCTGTCAAAATTAAAAATCGCGCTTGTTTTTATTCCTTTCTTCTTCTACAACCAAAAAATCGCTCCTCACTTGTTTGTTAGCACTGCCCATGCGTTAAAACAAACATGGCCGACCTTCAAAATACCTAACGAGTCAATCACACTTCTTAAAAGGATAATTAATATGCTTAATAAAAGGTAAGTGTTCTTCCTTAAATCAAAATTCCTTATTTAAATTATTTAAAACAATGTTTTACGTGGTTCCATCCGTCCTTTTACTTAATGTAATATATGTAAACATCATCATTAGTCAGGCCAGCAACCAGCTGGTGAAATTCGAAGATTTCACACGAAATTAAATTAGAAATTGTTCACAAAAGTAAAACAAAAATAGGGAAACACAAGGTAGTGTGGCAAATAACATCATAATATCTTGCCTGATTTCTTAGTTACAATACAAATATATATTAATAGCGACTATCATTTTCTCTTTCAGGGGTCTTGGTTCTCGAGTTTGAAGCAAGAAAACAATTACTATTATGTGTGGCTAAAATCCAAACTTCCTGTGTGATAAAAAATATTGTTTAATATCTTGGCTAATTTCTTGCCTACACTATATAAATATATTCATGAACGATACTTATTTTTATCTAGCATGATTTTTTGTTCAGAGAAAGAAAATTACAATTATGTGTGAATAAATGCTGAGCTTTTTTAATGTTTGTATTTATAATATGATTAAAATAGCTATCTGTTTTCATCGACCAGAAGAAACATTCTCAATAGTTAATGAATAAGTAGGCAAATAATTTATTTATATTATTATATATCTACAATTAATTAATAAATATATAAATGATACCGGATATTTCTATAGATTTTATCTTAAAATAAGGATTTACTAAAAGATCCTAATCAATGTGAAAGTAAATGATAGGTTTGTAGAAACATTAAGCTTTGTGAAATTAATTAGATATTTTCAGTGTTGTATAAACACAACAACAAAGATCATAAATGAAATAATATACTCCGTTACCTACTTTGTTACCTCTTCTGTTACCTAATCTATGGTTCTATTAACGCTGTTCACATGAGTTATATTGGAGTTGCGCAAAACTTTCAATTCTATCAAATCACACCCGGTTTATACATGATACATTTTAGCGTTTACAATCCTTGAGGGAATGTAGGTTTGGTTCTTGTTATGGTAAGCTATATAATAATGCACCTGTGGAGTACCTTACACTATTTAATAAACACTTTAATAAAATCTATCTTAGTTGCATGGATGAGAGATGGTGGAGCGTTGATGGACTAACGGTCGTAGAGCAGGTGGCCGAAGTCACGCTTACCAGGGAAAGTCTGAGGTTGGCGGATAACCTTGTAGAGGCTATGGTTTCTTATCTGGTCGACGTTGTCCACTGACGGTCTTCAAGGAAGCAATTGCCTCCAACCACCATGGCCCCTGAGGACGTGCGAGTCTCCGTCCAAATCCCTGACATACAGTCCCCTTGGAGTAAATGCCTTAGTTTCCTTCAGGACACGCAGGACCGTCAGGCACATCAGGATGCGCTTCCACCCACGTTCCAAGACCTGCGAGCTGCAGGTACTTCAGTTTCTCAGATTCCCTCCCCCATTTCACATGCGTGGCCTTCTGGGTTTCGAACTGGGCGTATTGGAATGTGGCGTGCAATGCAGCCTAACAGAACTGGGATTACAAGACCCTCAATGGAAGATAATATACCGATAGTAACAATATCATCCCCTTCACTAGTTTTAAATTAAATTTGAAAATACTGTTTTAACTCAAAACTATATAGATTAAAGAATATAAAGTATTAGTACCAGGAAGGTAAAATTTTCACCTTAATTTTGGTAAAAGATATATATCTGTGTCGCCCTTTTATTGAAAGTTACTAAGGGAAATGTGTTGAAAGCCACCGGAAACAAGGCATTGAGTGGAAATTTTTACTGACTCCACGTGGGAAGACAGAGACAGGACCAATCAAAAGCTTTTAATCAATTGCCCACCAAACGTTGATTAATAACTACCGTTTAGGGACAGATGAGATATATACAGGTCGCCAACAACTTTCAGTTACTGGAAAATAGAGGTTTAAAAAAATGGTGAAATAAATAGCGAGTGATAATGATCGTAAGTGTTCGCGATTGCGACATCAATTGCCTTAAACACCTCAGCACTACAAAAGGCACATAAAAGGAGTGGTTCGTAGTATATTGACTGAAATGCGACATTGTTAGGCTGCTTGTAGCTGCAACAACGGTTAAAAAAAATGCCTAGCGATGGCAAGAAAAGTGTTCCAAAAGAGTTAACTGATGAATCTGCCTCCGGGTTCAAGGAAGAGTACTAGGATAATGAGGGGAAGCTGAATGCAAGTATAAGGATGGAGGCAATGCACGATTTCAACGATGGCCTATTTCAGTATAAGAAAGGCAGCGCAGGGAAGTTGGGGAAACTCAAAAGTGAGGTGGATCGTCTTTTCTTAATGATTGCAAATCACGAGGGACAGATCAATCAACAAGAATGCGAGAGTAAAAAACTGAGGGAGGAGGGTAAGAAGAGGCAAGAGGAAGAGGTGATAAGAAGACCAACGTTTGCACAGATAACGGCCGAAGGACAATTGGTAGGACTGGGGGTCAGACTTGTTCCGGCCCAGAGGATATAGCGAGAGCAAGAGAATAAAATAAGTAAGGTATATATCTCGTCTATCTAAGGAGAGGACACGAGGGATATCCAGACAAAGGTAATTTCAAAGCTTAGTCCGACAAGAGATAAAATTCGTATCTGGTCAATTAGGACAATCCTGTAAGGCTGTAGTAGTTGAAACTGAAATTTTGATGACATAGATAAAGTAAGGAAGGGAGTCTAAGCACTTGAGGGTCTCAAGTGTGAAGAACCCAAAAAAATAATCCATTAATGGCACTATATGACGTACTGGTGGATATGACTATGGATATGATAAAGGACACGATTTATAGATATAACCTAGAAGGTAAAATATTGAGAGTAGGCTTTGACGAGGGTTTGCTACCTAAGTTTAAGAATGGTAAGAGGAAGAGAATGGTAAAAAATCATGTACTGAGGTCTCCTTAAGGGTCCGGAGCCTATTGATTGGTGGAAGAGTTAACTGGAGGTTCACAAGTATCTCAGTCAAGGAATTTCTTGTTGTTACGAGTTCTAACAGATGCAGGGACCTGGGACATAGGGTGAGGTTTTTCCCATAGAAGGAATCTGTCTGTGGGCAGTGAGGGAAAGTTGGACTGGAACTTAAGGACTGTGCAGAGAAAATAAAGAAGTGCATACCTTGCAGTAGTATAAGAAAATAAAAGTGCAAGTACCCTAACACTAGGGAATATTCAACGTACAACTCTTGCTAGATATACAGGTACAAAATACTGACTATGATTCACGATATACGTGTACAGACAACTATTCTAAAACGAATACTAGACAGACTTGAGAAAATGTACAAGGGCAAGCAACGGAGTGGAAGTAGATTTAAGTCCGGAAGCAAAAAGAGGAATTCAACATCACGAGTTAGGATGAACATAAGGAGGGGAGAGAAACACAGGGAACGTTCAAAGGCAAGGAAGCTAGAGGATAAGGTTAAGACGGCATAAGTAGAGCAGGAGGTAAAAATTGTAGGAGGACTGAAGGCAACTGGTGGAAAGAAAGAAAAGGAGAAAGAGGTATCGTATCGACAATCGTGGAGGAATACAAGGACAATCCGAAGCGTTGGGATATCCAGAAATGGAAAAAGGTCCCAGTCCTTGTACATGGGAGAGATACAAAGGATATATAAGAGTATGAATACAGGAAGAACAAGTACCCCGAAGAGTTATCTGAATAATTAAGAGAAAGGAAGGAGAACAAGGGTGTAGGGAAAAAGAAATAATAAAAAGCTGTGGTAGAATAAATTAACTTGAGTGACCAAGATGACTTAGTGAATCTGAGCCTGATATACAACAACCTTGATTAGACTCTTCAATTTTAAAGATTTGAGGAGTAACAGGCTCTACATCTGGTCATGAGGCACATAAAAAGATCTGGTCATAAGAAGGGAAAGTCCATAGCTTTCTCCACCCCTGAGGCTCTGGATAGGATACAGTTAAGGTCAATTAATCTGTCGATTGAGGTAAAACCACTTCTTGAAAAAGTCCATTAATTCTACGATAGGATGAAGGATAAGCTCAACGTTGAGTAACTCTACCATCACTTTGTAAATTCAAACGGTCGGATCGCATTAGATTCGAAGGAAGCTTGGCCAAGATGGTATGTGTTTACTTACAACTCATAAAAGACGACGAAAGCAATAGTAAAATAAAAATTTGGCAGTTGAATACTATGCGGAGTAATACCATTATTGAATAGATTAGAAAAGTGGTTGAGGAGTTGAGTTTGGACATAATTTTCGTGCAGAAGCCGTGTAGTACTGTAAGTGGAAATATTCTATAGATGCCAACAAATACGAGAATTATCAATAGTGGTTCGTCGCCCATGAGCGCGATAGTAATTTTCAATACACATATATCGGTTACAAGAGTAGAGCATTACTGCAACGAGATAATTACTTGCGTCGAGATAAGAACATATAAAACCACATTCATCTTGATCATCACGTACTTCCAGTACATGGAAGACATTGAAAAATACCAGGAGCAAATAGAAGTTATAGATGACGTCTATAGAGGTGTAACGGTGGTATTCCTCGAAGATGCAAATGCGAAGACAACCCTGTGGTTCAGCGACGTGTTGAGAAAGACGGATGGAAGGGGAGGTGGATGTAGAGTATATGAGAGAGGAGAGAATTTAGAAGAAATAATAGTGGCGGTAAGGCTAGAAGTGCTGAATATGATAGGGAATCCCCCCACCTATGCGGGGAGAGCGGGAGCAATCTCAAATATAGACCTCACGATATGCAACCAGGAAGCGATTTGGATAGTTAAGAACTGGAAAGTACTGGATGGGTTGACCATTAGTGACCATTATTTGATCACTTTGAGATTGAAGGAGATCTAGGGCTGTAGGTTGAGGTGGTAATAAGACCTAAATTTAACATCCACAAAGACAATTGGGAGAGATTAAAGAAAGAATTGGACCTACAGACAAAGATAGAAAAAGAAGGAACGCAAATGTGAACGTGAAGGAGTTTACGAGAGCTGTACAAAGGACAATGAGTGTAGCCATCCCGATATTAAAGGAAAAATTAAGAATAAGTACTACACCCTGGAATGAGAACCTAGATAAAAATCGGAAGGAAATGAGGGCAGCGTGGATGAGACACTAGAACTGTCATGATCCATGGAGTTGTGGAATGCTACTGGATATCTGTAGAAAGAGAAAGAAGAGTATGAATCTACCCCGATGCAGGCTAACAGGGAGATTAGGAAGCAATAATTTTAGTAGGAGCTGAGAAATAATGCTTGGGGCATACTATTTCAGATAGTGACTGGGAAGGTAAGGCCCCCAGCTGTAATCTCGACGCTGAAGACTCAGGGTGGTGACATGACTTCCTGCTGGGAAGAATCGGCAAGATTGTTGCTTGAAATTCTGCTTCCAGACGATAATATCAAAAAAGACAAGAAACAAGAAATTGCAAGAATGGACTTGACGAGGAACTACGACAACAAAGCAGAGACAGATTCGATAACAAGAGAAGGGATTACAAGTTTGGTGACCAAAATTAAGAGTAAGAAGTCACCTGGACCTGGTGGAAAATTATAGAACAGGTAGCGCCATTCTTAACTAGTTTAATGAATTAATGCATAGACCAGGGCCGAGTGCCTAATGTATTAAAACAAAGTAAAGTATTCATTCTTAGCAAGGGTGAGTACAAGGATTTGTATCTCCCTAAATTGTACAGGCCAATCTGTTTATTAAATGTATGCGAAAAATTTCAAGAAAAGATCTTGTGTAACAGATTGAGGAAGCATCGTTAGATTGTTGTTATGCAACAGCAGTAGTATGGCTTTAGGAGAGGCAGATATATGTAGGATGCTATCTGAGAGGCCGTGAACATTGTCGATAGGGAAAGTAGGAAATATGTTTATTGGGATATTTGTGAACATATCTGGAGAATTCAATAATTTGTGATGGGCATCACTATTCAAACGGTTAAGGGAACTAGAATATCCGGGGAGGTTTTACAGAGTTTTTATGGACTATTGTAGGGATAGATATAAACCCTGAGATGTACAGGAATATCAATAAGTAAGAAACTTATGAAAGGCTTATCACAGGTCTTGATCTGTGGACCAATCTTTTGTGACATAGGGCTTGAACTCGGTTTGTTGGTAATAGATGCGCTTGTAACATTATGATGTATAATGTTCCAATGGGACCACGCTCACTACGGACGTCAATGGATGTATCGTATCAATTCATACTACCCACCTCAATAAAATCAATTAAACTTAGGATCCCTACAATAGTATTGTTCGCTGTTGTAGTTCTTGTAGGCTAAGAAGACATAATATAACCATGCTGGACAATATGTTTCACTACTCAATCCAAACCAATGTAATATATATTCTTTCCACGTACTTACCACATGAATCTGCTGTCTATAGAATCCTGCTAGGCTGGACGACTCACGGTAAACCAAGACCGGCGACTGGAGCAGGAAAGGCCGGTGTATCAACAAACGCGTCCCGGCACTCCGACTGTACTAGCGTGAAATGAACCAAGGACTACCTACTTCGACTAGAAGACAACTATGTTTCCGACCTCTGGCGGATACTAGAGGAACCTCCTTCGAAACATCGTGTGATTGGAGATATTCACTAATATTCCAATGGAGCAAGAAAAACTTTCATCAACATCCACATGGCCTACGTGGCTTTTTGCAGGCATCGTGACGTCACCGCGTGTGTTTGTGTATCCCCATCATAACAATGAAATCCCTATATAATGGCTATGCAAGTATGCAAATACTGACTATTCTACGATCGACGATCAACGACAGATCATTGTCATGGAGCTGGGCAATGGCTGGAGAAGGACTTGTAAATGTATCAAACTCGTCGCTTAGACGGGTGGAGTTATGAACTCTAACTTCTTTAGTATCTTTAATTTTCTAACATAAAATATTCTGTTTCAAAATTTATCATATTTATTATTTGATCGTCTATTTAAATTTAAAATACTATACCTTATAAATGTCGCCGCTGGGGCGCTGGACGTTTACTTTTGTATTTATTCTCGTAAATATTTTCAGTTACGTGCTAATAAGAAGTTGACATGTTATTATTTATTTGTTTGGAATTGTATAGTATTCTCGTTTTTTTTAAAGTAAATATTCGTATTTGAAATTTTGGTTAGAATTAACGTAACGTGATGTAACTTTTTTGGAATTTCAATTAGGATAACTTTATTCGTTTGTAACGTAAGTTCCTTTTAAACAGCTCAGTTTTTTTTTGTTTTTGTTTTTTTGGGAACTGTGTGTCCCATATTCTGTCAGATCGGGTAGTCCCGTGGGAGTTTGGCTTATGTCTGGTAGTCAAGCCCTCACGTTTTGTAAACTCTGTAATGTAGTCGTCAACATTTAATTTTCTTTATATATTAGATATCGTTTTCTGTGCATTACGAAACCTTTGGAACCATATCAAGGTGCCCATTAGGCCCTTATAATTTTTGTATCACATATAAATTAATACCCTGTAGTATTGTCTCATATAGACTGGTCTATCAATATTGTTATGGATATCATATGTCCTTGTGTTAAAATACTTGCACAACTAGAATTTTGTAAAGAAGTTTACTTCGAGTATGATTTCCAACAGAACTCATTATGATATAATGAGACCATTTATTGTCATCTGCGCTATTGTCATTAATTGAATAAACTACTCTTTTTTGAATTTACATATTTTTACAATTTCCTTTATTTTGTATGTTAGTTTATATCTTCTCCCTTTATTACCTTATAATGGTCGGGGTAGTAATGATTCGTAGAGAGGGTGTAACACGCTCCCAGGTACTGCGAGGCCGGTCGCCTATATAGATGACTTACTGATAATTGTTGAAGCCAAGTCAAGATTGGAACTTGAGACTAAGTGTAATGCGGTTCTTTCTGGGCTGAACTCTTGGTGTAATAAAGTGAAATTTATCTTGGCACTTGTGAAGATGACGTATGTGCTGTTCAAGGGAGCACTGAAGAGAGACCCTATAATAAGGATTGACAGACAAGTGATTAGACGTAGTTTAAATACCAGATATCTAGGAGTTACGTTGGATGACAAGTGCGTCTTCATTATGTACTTGGATAATATATATGAAAGCAACTTAAGTCTAAAGTGGGGATTTCACGACCTGTCCCCGACCGCCCATTCCCGTTCCTGGTCCCGATCTCCCTGTAACTTTTCTCCCCTCTCCTCGGCAGAGCGTTGTATTTTCACGACCCGATCTTTTGCGTCCGATCTACTGCTCAGTTCGTTGCTCTTAAGGTTTCAAAATGGCTCCGTATTTAACAAAGCAGATAGTTGTTGGTGTTGCATTAACTGCATTGGCTGTGTGCGAGAAAGAAAGGAAGAAAAAGAATATGTGGATGAAGCAGATATACCACCAAAGACCTGTATTGAGTCATGCAAGACTTATGGAAGTATTGGATGCTGAAGATCTCCGGAATTTCTTGCGTATGACACCCCAGGTTTTCACCGATTTACTAAATATGGTGAGGCCTCTTATCGAAAAAAAAAAGGTTATGCGTGAAGCAGTGAGTGCAGAGGAACGCTTAATTGTCACGCCTCGGTTTTTGGCCACTGGCAGGACGTAAAAAGACTTGAATTATAGTGCTGCTACATCACCATCATTGATGTCAACCATGATTCCAGAAACTTGTTCAGCTATCTACAATTGTCTCAAGCAGTATATACAGGTAATTAAACTGATTAGTGATTCGTAAAATTAGCTTTTTATTCAGCAAATTTTTGAAGAAAATTAAGCTATTTATATCATGCATATTCACAAAATTGTCGAATTTTCGAAAACTTTTTCGGCTGCATAAGTTTCAAGCATCAACAAATTCTAAATTTTAATATTTTTTGTACATAAATTGATTGACTTATTGAGTATTGAGTACTGTGTATATCCATTGTCACCAATTTGAGTCTCGCTGATGAAGAGTTTGGGATACTACTTGGTGCAACTATCACCGGACATGCATTGGGAACTCTAGTTGAAACTGCCACATGGTCCATGGATCATGATGATCTTCAATCTAACGTACAGGGTGGGATCTACCTTGGGGTCTATTATCTCAGCGATTATAACTTGATCGATATGTTGTTGACAAATCCTGTTCTCAGGACACAGCAATATGGAAGTGCTTTATTATTCCTTTCCAAAAGTACACAAAGAACTTATTACTCGTGAAAATGTTGTCTTTCGTCAATAGGCTCGTCATCTTCTTAGCCTTGAGTTATAAAACCTGACTCATTACGTAGTGGTGAACCTGAGTCCTTTGATATAATAGCGAGGCTTCTGCCACACCCTTTAATTTCAAGTTGTAAGTAAACGTTATAAATAAATCAAGGTAGCCGAAGTGAATTACGTAAGTCAAGGCGTCCCACAATCTTTAATGCATGTTCCGTAGTCCACCAGTAAAGGAAGAAATCGTTAGCAACATTTGACCCAACTCAATGATATTAACATCACTATTATTTACAACGCATTGGAGGTAAATTTAGTTTAACGTCTTCATCTTATTCTGATTGATTCTTATGAAGTTCAACCTCTCAGTTTCAATTTTGGCATATATATCCACCAGAAATAATTTGAGGAAACTGGGGGAAAGTTGAATGTAATTATATATTTTTTCTCTCGATATAGTGTGGTAGGAGTAAATAAGGCTGTTGAAACTGTCAGCTTAAAGGAAGTTTGTCATGACTTCAACCTGACACTGCACGATTACATACCCATTATCAACATAGCAAAATATGTTGAAGGCAAGGTGAGTTTTGTAGGGTCTAATTTACATATTATTGTGACTTTGTAGCATATTATCCCTTCTCTCGAATACCCGGCCACCAATCACAACAGATAACTCCTATGTGGTGAGTTAATTGAATAGACCTCAGTGAAAATCCGTGGTGTTTTTGTCGGCATGGATAACAACTTGAAACGGCTTTTTATTATTAGAAACACTATCCATGAGTGACTTAAAATCTCTCACAAATGTTTTGTTAGAATCTTACATCTTCTGAAGCCGGGCTACTATATCGGTTTTCACGTCAGTGAATATTACTCACAAGATAATAATTTCCTTCGCGTCATCCCACCCGAGTTTAATTTGCTAGAACTTCGTGTCCTGCTGTTGTGCTGAATGAAAGCCACCCATTTAGTGATACATTTGGCCTTGAACCTTAAGCAGCATCATAACGTTTTCTTCTGACACTTCCTTTGCCCTGAAGGAAGTCATTTGGAAGCTATCATTATCTTTTCTAATCATATTTAGGATTTGCTAAGAGTGAGAGGGTGCTACCCATTTAGCAGAATGGTGAGGGGCTCAGGTAGCTGATCTAAGGGAGGGAGCTGCACCTTGACACTGCTATGGCATATCCAGTGTGTCTCGTTTTTCAACATCCTCACTTGGCACCATTGAAACATGGTATAAAATGCACCCAGCTCATTGGTCTTATCTGATTTGTAATTGATATCAGGGCTTTAACTGGAAGGAGAGTTTATTACCATATATCATGGAACCTTCTTGCATACTTGTCCATTTCTTGAAGATGAATTTAATTTTCGCCAATGCCTTTAAATAAAACTCCAGATTATTTAGGGAGTTTGAAGTAGCAACAGATCAACTATTCTCTGGATTATTTTGGGAATATGCAGCAAAAGTGGCTATATGCAGATCCTTATGCTTTTGGAGATATCCAGTAACGGCAAATTTATTACCGCTAGGATAATTTTTAAGTGTATTTATCACAAATTTCAGACAGTGTCTTCTTCCTTAATGAATATTAACTGGCTAGGTGCTTTTTGTCAAATAGTTTTTTTAATATCATAGAAACATTGCACAAAAGGAGAAGCGCGTTATTGCGGAATAAGCTTAGAGATAGGTTAAAGCATCACAATATTTTTGTATACATCAAAGTGACCACTGTACAGGTCACCAGTGACCTAAGCCTCCTCATATCCGCACCAAGATCCCCAAAATCAACTGTGAACTGTCCATTCTGGTACACCCTATGCTTGCGGGGAAATAACTGCACTGGCGCCTCCAGCTCACACTTGTTGAATGTCGAAGATTATTTATTTTGGCCATCAGCATCGTAGTTGCTAAGTTTTGACATTGGAGTACAATACGTCTCTTGATTATTATGTTGTCCTCCACACTGTTCATGATAAGCACATGAAATATTTCCCTGTTCTCGAATATGTCCTCAACTATTTTGTACACTACCTCACAAAATAAAAGTATTTCTTTTTTCCTATCCAAATTTATGTTTTACTGATTATTCAACAATGCAAATCCTACATCTGCTGGTTTTCAGCCTGCTAAATCCTCAGTAAAAATGTAAGAATTCTTGTTCCTCGAACTCATCTCAATAATACATAAGGCACAAAAATCTAGCTGGTGGCTGTAAAAACCATATAAAATGGGGGTTTTAAGTAAGGATTGTACTTGTGGGAGTTGAAACACAATGTCAAAGTACTTTCTTATTTTATTCTCCTCAAGACATTAATTAATGCATTTGCGCTTAGTTAGAGAAATCGTTTATGTGTTATTAATACTAATGTATACCTTTTAAAAGGATTTTTTAATTTTTCTATTCGAATTATAATCTCAAACAAGTGCAGATGACTGATTCTGGTTAACTGAATCCAATATCAAAATTATTGAGGAAAACTCTACGAAAAATGGCATACATAACATGCAATGACTGTTCCGTGGTAGTATTCTAAAAATTAATGAAATCTATTTATATTTACATCAGCTGGGTAATAGATTCGTTTTGATGATTATTTGGTTATTTATTTTCTAGAATTAATTTTTCTAAAAAATATTATGACACTATCTTTCATTAAATAAGATTAGCGAGACATGTGAACTCCTCCTTTACGTTCTTTGACAATTTTTTCCTTTAAGCATTGTTTTTGTTACAATTTTAACACCATCTTTTTTATTCCAAGAACAGCATTTAAACTAAATTTGAAATCCTAACAGTAATCGTTATTTATCCAAAGAAGAAACATTCTCGTGCAAGGATCAAGCATAAAAGTACTCCTGCATTGCAGGGGTTGACAGTATTTGTACACTTTTACTTAAGGCTGAGCCTACCCATAAATGCATGGTAATAAACAAAAAAAATGTTTAAAAAATTTATCTTATAATTAGTTTTGTTGCTTTTTTTTATCTATTTTATTATCATATCTGGGCATCTTTCATAATTCTTATGGGATTTTCAAACCATGCTAAAAATAGTTATTGAAATATTTTCGTTAAAATGTCTCCATTTCAATGCATTTTAAATGGGAAAACAAAAATTATTAATAGATGTATTTATTTTATTTGTACAATTAAGCTAGAGTGTTTGTTTATAACATATTATTTGATGAATAATTTCTCTTTCTTTTTAAAAGTATTTTAAAATTTGGGTTGGCTTCAATAATCACGATGATACTAAAATCGTTTTGCAAGCGTTGGCTAACCTGCTGTATCGGAATTCAGGCGGCAGTGGAGGGTTAAGCTAATCTCTGTGACCTTCTTGAGTCAAAGAAACATTAATACCATGTGCAATGGGATAAGATGGACCAATGTCCATTTATGAAAATTTGCGTGGTTAAATATAAATATTTTAATATATTCAGTAACTAAAATACTCACAAAATCTTAACTGCTCTGTGAATAAATTTAGTTGGTCCCTACTTACTTCAATGAGAGTATTACTCTAGTGATACATTATTTTCAAAGAAAAAACCACGTGCTTCTCCATACACAAAGTTTTATAACACTAGCCCTTCTTTAACTGAGGCAGTAAAACATGTCCAATTCTTCACTCGTATCCATAGTATATGAAAACTACTGTACATTGAATTTTTAATCCACTATTGTAATAAATAAAAATAAACATTCCTGATCATATCAAACATAGTTATTTTAAATAAAATTTGGTTTAAATGTAATTTGGAGACGTTCTCAGTATGTTTTTATCTACTATATTTATTTTATGGTCTAGGACTTGACTTAAGAATAAGTTTATTTTTCAAAAAATTAATGAACGAAGTTTTTGGTACTCAAAGTGTGAATATGTTAATTTTATTTTATTAGCTTGTTAAATGTGATAACTTTTAATTTGAGTCTGTTACATTCTCGCAGTTTGTGCATTATTTTCAGAAGAAATATATCGAGTCCCGAACAAAAAGTACGCACTATGATTATTTTTATATAATCAATAAAATTTGACTATTTTTGCTTTCGAACAAAATCAAATGGATTGTATAAATTTTGAGGTGGAAAAGTATTTACACAATATTATTTTATATCCTTGTGAATAACAATTTTGCTAAGCATGGGCCGATGGAAGAAAGGGCGCACAAAGAAACTCAAAGATATAATTGATTATTTAACTGCTTGTCGTAAAGGGCAAGTTATGTTTAATGGTATCATATTACTGGCGTTAAGGCTATCTGTATTTACTAATCTAAGTACAACGGAAGAGTAGCGATACTATTTTATTTATTGTAGAGATAATATCAAAATTAAGATGCAAATAAATATTTCTATATAGCAATGTAGCGATTATTCTGATGTTTCAAGTCCTTTTTCTAAAAAAGCTCCTAACTGAAAGTAAATGTTACTAACACACTGTAACACACTAATAGTATGTTCAAAATATCTTGTGCCTTGGCCGAGTTCATATCACGCTAGTACTAAGTAAATTCAACCTTACAGGGAATCGAACTAGCAAAGTTACTAGATCTGATTAATTTATGCAATCATTGCTCAGTCATAGCGCTTTAACATTCTTGACTACGACATGGAGCCGATGATAAGTAAAATATATTTAAAACCAATAGAGTTAATGAACTTTTGTGTTCCCAATGTCACAAAGTAAGTAAGTAAGTAGTTGATACCCATACAGCCTCTGTGATATAGTGGTCAGATTTACTGACTTCAGGTCCCGAAGTCCCGGGTTCGATCCCCAGTGCTTCCAATTCTGTCTGTGAGGCAGTGGGTCTGAAATGGAACCAAACTCAACCTCTTGAGGACAAATGAGGAGCTACTTGAAAGAATAAGTTGCGCTTCAGTCTAGAAAACTGAGATAGAAAGTGGAGGATTCGTTGTGATAACCACATGACACCGTCAACCCAAAAATGTTGGCACTATCTTCACCAACATATGGCAGCCTCTCGATTGGTATGGCCTGCTTGCTGGCTGACACCATGGAGATATTACTCAAGTTAAAATCTACCAATAGGATGAAAAATTATTCCCCAAAACATTTATTTCTGGAAAAATGTGTAAGGTCTATAGATGTTTGAAAACTGTAAACAACGTATTAAATAACATATACCCGCTTCAGTGGCCGAGTAGTCTAAGGTGTCACTCCAGTGTTAAATTGGCCTGCTGATAGCGGATGCGCTTGGGGTTCAAATCCTGGTCGGGTCTACTGAGGGTAGTTTTTCCTAAATTGTTTCCCCATCTCCCAAAATAAAAATGCTGGTGGATAACCTCTTAAATGCTTCCTTCCTCATTTCGTCGCAATTAGAATATCATATATGCGTATAAAATGACCAGTTAGTATGAAACGGTGATATAAGCAATAAAAATAAGATATGTTTATTGTCAAAATTGTTCTACTCTTCAAAATAAAGCTGCTTTTTAAATATTTTATTGCCTCCTTTGCGTTTAAAGTTTAAAAATTAACCAAAGCACAGTGGTCAAATTTGGCACATTAAATTTTAGTTATTTTTTATTTTAACTGCTTATTTATTATAGTTAGTGACATAATCTTCAAACTAAGTTATCTCTAATTTTACCTTAATTTTTTTTTCTCTGATAAAGAAGTATACAGTATTATTTATCTCTGCCCTCCCCAGATATTTATATGAAAAAAAAATGTCAAGACCTTCTTAAAAGGGAGATTTATAACGCAATGACCTGAGTACGTTTCTACTCTGCTCAATAACATTACCCGGCTACTAGGCCTAGTATCTATGGCCCATAGTTTTTATTACAAGGGAGCCATCCTTAAATTACGTAAGGCATTTTTACATGATTTAGATCCTCCCTCCCTCACGTATGCTCCCTCCCACCTCTCTAGCTTACGTAATTTTTAAAGATTTGGTAAGTCATGTTATTATAATCGTTAAGTTATTTTTAGACATGAGGATTGGTAATATCTAACTTTGGTGGCCTCATGGTCTAAGGCGTCACTCTCACAATAGATTAGTCTGCAGATGACTGGGAGATTCGTGGCTCAATCATGATCGGGTGATATTTCCTAAATATTTTCCCACTCTCTCTCCACGCGAATGCGAGTACACTTCCTCTAAATTGAAACTTATTTATCCCTACCCCAATGTCGTAATTAGTTAATACCTAAACAGGCTAAATTAATGAAGGAAATGTACCCACATTTGCGTGTGAGAGTAGAAGGAAACGATTGAATAAGAACTCCCTAAAATACCATCAGCAAAACCCCCAGACAGAAGCGTCTAGCTGCCTGGGATGGATAAGCTAATTTTTCTGCTCAAGAGTGTGATTGTATCTTGACGTTTTATCTCCCCACGTTTAGTCCAACTTGGTCGCCTACACACTTTACTGTCCTGCACTACACTTCTTATCTCTATCAGTTCTAGGAAATGTTTGCTTGCGGCCTTTACTTATTACCGGTCCCAGCTTCCCATTTGATTAAACAAACCAGTAATGCTGCCAACCTGATGGCTGGAATCCACCAGTTTGTATAACGTTAGCAACACCATCTATTTTGAAAGCTTAAAGCTCAACACACCGTCAAAGAGGGTAGGCAGGGCCTTAAGTTCTCAAAAATATCAAATTTATCCATAATTTGCTTAAGATTAAATGTATTTACAGAATTGATGAACATTATTATGTTTTAATGCATTACATACAAAATCCAAAAGTAACTATTTTATAACATCAATGGAGGGTAGAAATCGTACCCTTTGATAATATGCATGTGTCTGATGGTCGGTGTTCGTTTAATTGTAGGCGGCATGTCTTTTCACAAGCCAGAGCGTAATCCAATACTAGTGATTCTCTAGTAATTTTCCTTGTCCTTCTTATCTTGAGTTGTTTCCCAGAATAAATCTACAGGTTTACTAAAAATGTGTTTGTCAATAACAGTTCGCTAATGAAAATTTGGCAAGGCATTTAAATAATATGACATTTACAATCAAAATTCCACGAAGAGAATTAAAATTAGTCCATAAAGACAATTAAAATAAGATATTAAGTAATAATCTATTCCAATAAGATGTGGTAAGTGGTGACTCATTCTGAATTTCTGGGAAACGCCCAAGCGTCGAGGAACATTGCCCCAGCGGACAATTTCGGTATCACGAGCATTTTCACTCCTTGATCGAATGGCACACGTCCAAGACAAGAAAGATTATTGTTTTCGCTCACCACTCCTGCTGACAGTGATAGTGAGGTACACTGGATTTATGTCTAAACAATCCCCCTCCGATTTCCCCATAGATCATGTTGTAGTCCGAGGAAGTTCTGTTGCTATATAACAGATTCTCGGTGGATCACATTTTTGTATTCCATTGTATTTATTCACCAGAGGAGGAACTACTTCATACGACTGCAGCACCAACGACTACTGGTGGCAACGATGTGTCAGGTGTCGGTCTCACCGACGCATCGTAGAGGACGCTCCCTCTGAGAATATTGATTATTATGTCAGAATGTCTGACGTTGCTATCTATATCCCTCAGACATAGTTTCATGTATTAGAATATTTTGCTTTATTTTCAACGTGGATTAGACATTAAGTATAATGTCATAATGTCTGACGTTGCTAGCTATATCCCTCAAATATAGTTTCATATTAGAAAGTTTTGCTTTATTTTCATTGTCGATTAGATATTAAGTATTATATCAGAATATCTGACGTTGCTATCTATGTCCCTCACACATAGTTCCATGTATTAGAATATCTTGAATTACTTTCTATGTCCACCAGACATAATGTATTGTGTTAGAGTGTCTGAGTCATTTTATATGTCCATCAAACATAATTCCTTTAGTCAAGATGTCTAACATTAACTTCCATGTCCATCAGACATGGTTGCTATGGTCAGATTGTCTGACGATTATCTCCTTATGGCCATAAGACATATTTTAAATACGAGGGCTCTATGCACTATATATGTATGACCAGGTTATTGAGTATATTTAATTCGTGGATTTTATTTCTTTTTCTTATTCCTGTTTAAATTTTATGACACACTAAACGGGATGAACTCGTTTAGAATCTCTTTATGTGTCATGTCATCTAACATTTATTTCTTGTGTCTAGTTAGATCAGTAACTGTTGCAGTCACGATTTCACCCTTTTTTGTGTAGCTATTTACGGTGCACAACCTGTGGTAGCACTACTAGTTTGAAGTAATGGCCCACAAATATCATGATTTCTTTCGGCCCCTTCAGGCACCATATTTATATAAGTGTTCAAAGCTGATTTGTACTAAATATTGTATGCCATAGTAATGGATATATTTATAAATTTACTATTGATTGCTCTGGCAGTAAAAACTAGGAAACGACCGGCTATAGTAAAATACTCCGTATATACCTGATTGTCAGCCATTTGTTATTTGTAAAATGGAAGCTCCTCTTATAGGATATTTTTGTTTGATTTTTCGTAATTCTCCACGAGGGTTAGTACAAGCTAGCTAGCTTAAATAATATTCTACTTTGTTATTCTAAAAATATAGGATTTGATGCAATGTTTCTATTTTCAATTGTTTCACTATTATTCTTGATTAAACCTCTTAGGTATTAGATAGGGCGGATTGTCCTATTTTATATTGCTTAAAACATAATTTCCCTTTTTTTATTGTTGCCGATTTGTGGAAGAGGATTCTAACTAATATCCCTATTTATAGAGTTATTTAACTAAACAAAAAGGTGTATCTAGCTAATGTCAGTTCCTTGTGTACAAAATAATAATATCTATTCGCCCAACCTAATATTATCTACCTCGATAACGGAATACTGCTATAATTAATTAATTGAATTTAAATCTTGCCACTCATATGTAAATTTATATCTTTTTGTTTACCTTTTAATAAACTTATAAACTTATACTATTGAGCTATGCATTTTCCTTCCCTATCCTTCATCAGTTATAACTTATTTAATTATATAATAGCAATCATTTCTTTTTCTACTTTATAGAAGTGAGCAATTCAAAAAGTAAAGAGTGGTTTGGAATTGAATTAAAAGTACCTAATTAGTTATATGTTATTTGAAAAAGTTATAGTTTATTAAACATGGCTTCTTAGAGGGTGTTTAAAACAATATTCTTTGAGCCAAGGCTAGGCTTACTTTTATATTTTTAATGTTTGTAACTTGTTTAAAGATTGTTAAACCCAAGTCCACAATTACTATTCAAAAACCTTCAAGATAGCTTATAAAGTTATGTATATATAATTCGAGAATTTTCTTTCCCCCGCGGTTGGGGGAGTCCCATACCTTTTGCCCCTTTAACACCAAGTTTTGTCTTAGGGGTTCTGTAAATAATGAATTTCTGCCCCTGGTCAAAACATTAGCTTGTGTGTACTAATTTAACTATCAAGCAGCGATCAAGCAAATTAATTTAATAAAATTAAAAATCTGATAAACTTTATAAACTTAGATATTGGTCTTGGTTTCACCAAATGTTTTATGTACTCTGTGGAGTGTAAAATTCTAAGACTGTCATACTTACATCGACTGTTATGACGTTAGGAAAAAAATCAGAACTGACTATATAGATTCGGTGATAAGTTCGTAGATTTCGGATTCAGACATAGACTTAGCTACATGTTGTACAGTCCTGATCCATAGAAAATATCCATCAAATATAAATCTCAGTTTTACATAATTTTAAGTGAACGTAAAAGTCTAATTATAAATATCATGGGTTTTATAAACCATAGATAAAGTAAAAAATTTACTCAAAGAAAAACGATATTTTTATTGCAATTTTTGATTCAATTTTAATAAACTGAATATTTAAAGTTTATTAACCATATTTGTTGATTAACTAAAGAATGGTAATATAATGAAAATATTTAATGATTAGGCCGGTCGTTAAGCAGATTCATATTGTACTTTTTAAACCAATCTATAATCATACTATTAGTAATAATAGATTAAATATCATTTCAGGAGTACCAATTTCAATTTTTCTAAAAATAATATTAAATAATAATATTAATCCTCAATAAGATATATTTCCTGAACACTGTGTGATAACCGGCATTGAATCAAGGTTACACCTTCAGTTGGACTACCCCTGACATCTATCGGTTAAGATAGAAACTCAGATTTTTCGTAGTACATCACTTTACCGCCAGAGTCCATTACCAGCTAAGCAATCATTATTCCTCTTCAATCTTGAGTCAATAGTACGCCATATTAAAGTGTTATTTGAACTATGTGAACATAATATTAAAAGTTAATTATAAAGAAACCATTTAAATCTGTAGGAAAGAAAAATCGAAGATAAAAAACCCCACACAGTCGTGTTTAGTTTAGTAGTATAAGATAATTAGTTTATTTAAAAAAATATCTAATCGGCATTTGGTAAAGCAAATAGAAATTATAGCATGCGATTATATTGATTATAGCCTTTCAGTTTCCACCAATAAATTAAATGTATGGCTCGCCTAGTCTAGTAGTGCGGTGACGGGAATGTTTGAGTTCAAATCCCAGCGGGTACACTAGGGCTGTTACTTTTATTAAATGGCGTCCTATTCAATCGCTAACCTCCACGGAAATATGTGTAATTTTCTTCTAAATTCTACCTTCTTGATTCCTACAAACCAAACGTGGAATACATTATAAAACATTTACAGAACAGACAGCAGCAAATCCTCCAGCCATAGATTTATCTTTGTGAAAGGACAAAGTAGGCCTTAATGATAAATCCTCTTCGGTCGCCGAATGGTCTAAGACTCTTAAGCGTCCCTCTCGCAATTAACTAAACCATCAATGATGGGGTAAGAGGGTCTTGAACCCTGGTTATGTGTACAGAGCGTTGCTTTTCAAAAAGAGTTTTATGTTCTCCCTCCGCCAAATTATGTACCCTTAATCTAATTAATTCAACCTTCCTCGTCTTAAAAAAATATCGTAATTGGTACATGTGTATACATCCCGAACGGATAGTAGGAATTGGAGCTAACAAAAATAAACTGCTATAAATATATATTTTTCTTAGTTTGAAAATAAATAGAATCTTCAACCCAGTAGTACCTAGATGTACTACTGACAAAAATAAAGCGCCAGTCAAATAATAACTTAGAAATTTACCAGATCCTAGTCTCCACTGATGGTATTCTATAGATTTATTTTCATGTTTATTCTCACACATTTACTGTATGCAAATAATATAGCCTCTTAATAGCCCTACTCATCCCTACCTTCTGAAACACAACCGTTGTTGATTCGTATTATAAGTATAATAGTGTATATTAAAGAACCCTAATCGATAAGGAAAATATGTCTCATAATTTGAGTTAAATTCTCGACAATACGTGCACAAAGAATTAAATCATATTAAACATACTGTATATTGGAAGTGAAATAACACAATTGTATATTTTATGCTAATGACTGTTATGAAATTTCAAAACCTCTAAAATAATGCTCTAATTATTATTTTGTAACTTTCTGTTATCACAACTCTTCTTATTTGTTTGGGGAAGTAAAAATCTACCTAAAATTCTAAGAATATACTTTGATTACAGAAATGTGATATTTCGTGTGAGACGAATTTTAAATTAGCTCACTCTACATTTTAATACTTTTTTTACTATTAAATTTAAATGAAAGTTTTTAAATATTATTGAGGCAAGTAGGCCTACCTTATTTATCTATTTAGGTTCAACACACATTTTAAATAACCAACCAACTCCTAAATAATGCAGAATTTCTGGACGTCTGTAACTAATCTAAGCACTGTGGTAGATAACTCTCTTAAATATAGTTGAAATGACAACGTTACACTTGAATACATTGCTACATTTTGGTCTTGGTGGGTTATGCCATACCACTGAGATATCAATGAATAGTCTTACACCAAAGTCATTTGCTACTCTTAGATTAATGCAGTCTCTCTAATAGACGTTTAGGAACATTGGAAACTTGATAGCCATCAGGAGTAGAGCCTTAGTAGACACAAAGTTGGCATTTATGCTTCAACTCAATTCAATGTTCAATAGCACACTATGTTTACATTGAATAATATAATTCTTTCATTGACCTACTGCACTAGGCTGATGCTTATAACATATGATCATAATGGTGGCTACATTATCAGATATCTCGTGATCTAAGTTGATCATACATAATATGTAGCTGATGATTTCCACACGTACATCACAGACTCTGCCTTAAAATATGAATGAAGAGTGACCCCGAGCACGGGATGCTTTCTGGTTAGCTTAGTGGTCAGAACATTGGCAGGTTAAGCCAAAGGACCCGGGTTCGATCCCCCTGTCTAGGTGTCATTTATTAATTTAAACAATATAATATTTAGACGCGAATATAACCGTAATAATAAAACATAATATATTTGCTATTTAATTCATCAAAACATAATATGTTTACTAATAACGCATATGTGTTAGTGGCAAGGAAGAATGAATTTCGAGGAAGTATTTCCATATACGCTTGTAGAGAGAGGTTGGCCATGTAAAATAAATAGAACGAAGAGTTGAGTTGTATTGCTCAGTTCATGATTAAAAAAACTTATTTTTTAACATGCCTTTGGTAATTATTAGCTTTGGGAATGGAAAGAGAGTTTTACAGAGTTAAAAAAATTTACAATAAATAGTTGAGACTATGTACAGTAAAATCAAGGTGAATTTTTATAGCAAAAAATATAATTCAATCTCCGTTTATACAATGCTATTAATTGTAAGGAGTCAAAAACAAAACAAAAATGTATAGATTGTTTTAAATTCCTGTAACGCTTATTGGTTGGAAAGTGGTTTAATCGTAAAGCTTGTTTAGCGAGATTTTCCTTTGTTAGGGAGATGTAAGTTTTAATCCCAACTGCGTATATTGAAGGTATTTTATACTAAATGTTTAACAATTTTCATTCCACACAATAAATTATGAATTTTTCATTCTTGACACACTAGCCCTTTTAATATAGAAGAATTTTTTTCTTAAATTTTACAGTTGTTTATCTCGAAAAATATACAAGATACAAAAAATATTTCCATACCAAAGTTGTGTGGCTTAGAGAGGGAAAGGGGACAGCATTATTTATTTTTGATTTGTTGTAATTTTCATGGTTATTTCATAGTGAACTCTGTTTATTTATGTTTAAACCTGTATTGTTTTTAGTAGCATCACATTCTTCGCAATGAAACAATTTTCTGTGAATCATTTTTAAATAAGGTATCTGTTTTCAAAGATATTTGACCAAATATCAATCCCAATTACAATGTTTGAACTATTACTAGACGATATTATTTGAATGAATTAATATATTATCATCACAAATTATGATCACAAGGAAGTAGGCTACAATAAATTATTCAAAACGTTCTCCTTTTTACTTTCCAAGCACAGTATACCTTCTAATGCACATTTGATATTTTGATAAACATTACTAGGAGTATTTTTTGCGAGATATGGTAGTCCTTTGGACTCTTTCTTCAATCGTGGTAGGTTTTGTTTTATATAAACTATATAGTACCGGTAACCCCATGGAAAATCTAAAGAGTTTAAATCTGAGGGACCTTGCAGGCCACCCGTTAGGCCCTTTTCTACCAATTCATTGGTTCGGAAATGTTTAATTGAACCCTTGTCGAACGCCGTTTGTGCAATATGGTGGTGCTCCATCATGTTGGAAAAAAATCAATTTTTCATCTAAAGATATCATTCACCGCACCGTTGTATATAGATCAGTGCACCCGGCTTCGAACCTAGTAGTCCCGGATTAGAATCTTTGTTGGTTCCTTAGGTTTGTTTCTCTTAAGAGGACTTATCCCAACAGAAACCAAGGTTCGATAAATTAGGTTTAAAACTCCAACTGGTCCACACCTCCATATTCACTATCATCACATCATATCATTGCGGTTACTTGTAGACAACCTCCATAGGTGTACCCCGCGCAACACACTGTGCCATCAGAGAGACAAATAGTCTACATACAAGGTGGCCGAACTGGATGTAAAATCCCTCCCGGTCAGTTATTCCATGAGCTTAGAAAAAAAATTCTCATACATTATAGCTTTTTTTTATTTTGTGTGTAGTAGGAGAATAACATCTTCCAACATTTTTATGTACAGCTCACCACTGAGATTTCGCTAAAAAAAATGGCATAGTTATTGTAGGCCTACCTCCCAAAATATCTCCCTAACTTTGGAAATAAAGATTTAGTCAAAAAATTCACGCTAAAGTTGTTGATTTCCGCAACCCCCGCCTTAGAATGAGTTTATACTAAGAATAGTATAGGTTTCGTTTAGAAAATGTATACCTTGTAATAACCTTGAAAACATTCACCAAATAAAAAATAAATGATGAGGTCCTCTCTCACCCTAGAAACCCCACAACATTTGTATAAAAAATGTTTTTCGCATCTTGCATGCTTTTCTAGATAAAAAGCTGGAAACTTAAGAAAAACTTTATATGCCTATATTATATACGTACACCCATGTCTTACTACCCGTTCAGCTAATACACCTCTGTACTAATTATGCTTAGAGGTTAGGAATTGATAATACGACACTGAGGCGGGCTAGTGCTGTGCCTAAAAACCGATCAGTGAGATCAAGTAAAAAAATGTAAATATTTAATGACTTTATCAATTTTTTTTATCGAAAAAACTATGTGTTTAATGTTTAAAACATACTTCCTACTGTGTTACTACTGCATGAGTGGGGTATTTTCGCAAGCTAATGGTGACTGCCAAGTGTTTGGGAAAGGCCAACCCCCCTCGTATATTATCAAGTGTTTGTTATAGTCCCAGCCATCATTTGAACGGAAAAACGGTAAAACCTTTCGTCTTGGTTTAATTTGACGATGGTAGTGAGAGCGTTTAAAGTGTGTTAGTCTACGTATCTCGGTGTATCTCTATAATAACACATCCAGAGTAAGTATTTTTTATTTTTCGTCACTGACCAACACCAACATCGGTGCAAGAACGTCTCACGTCCATATTATTTAAGATAAGTACTGATGTTTTGTATCAGGTTATTGACCTCGGGGTAGTGCTAGAAGAGATTTAAAATGTGTTTTATAAGGGATACTTTAATGTTATAAAAAATGAGTTGTATTTTCCTATATATAGAAACCTTGCAGCAAACGTGTGAGATTAAATACTTTTACCATTAGTTTGGTTATCTTACTCTAAATTTTAATTTACATATATATAATTATATCATAGTTTAATGAATGTTGACTATATTACGGGTTATTTCTTATTTTAATCTTAGGCTTACTTGCAATGGTAATCACATTTTAAAATAAACATTTATACATAATCATTAGGGAACAGTTCAATTGTTAGAAATCATTTCTATTAATTAGCTCAGCATAACACATTAGGGTCGATGATGAAATATATAAGAACCTAAATATTTTTAAATTAGATTAAACTAAAAACTGAAATTCTTATTTTTGACCAATTTTATTTTCACTATATAGTTACTTTAACCCAACAATAATTTATTTGAAAGACTGAAATGTGAGCAGTCATATTTAGTATACTATATATATCAGTTTGAAAAAATATTATTATATTATAAGGTCTTCTCTAATTATTATGAATTACTATTATTATTATTATTAGCACCGCGTCTTACTACCCGTTCGGGTTACACGCAAAATATTATAAAAGTTTGATTTAAGGGTTTTACATCAAGTTGTTTGTACAGAATAAAAATGCACGCACACTGGAGAGAAGAAGCGGGTTTCCCCTGTTGCCGACACCACCCCACTTGCCAACAATTACATTGACAAGATGGGGAAGCTTTGGCTGATTTGATATGCGAGTTACAGGTTGTTTTCACATACCCTTATTCTCGTTGCATGAGCTTTAAATACATATGACTTGGTACCAATAAATTGTTGGACAAAGTATACGATTTGAATTGTTTTGTAGCCCTACTCAGGACGTTCCCACTTGACAGAAGCGTCAAACAAGGCCGCCTGCGACAAGGCTGTATTTCTTTGCGAGTTACAGGCAGCATACTCTAACCCTTATCCTCATGGAATGTGGGTGAATTAATGAAATGTTGACATTAAATATCTAATGAGAGATGAAGGTGATTGATTCTGAGTTTGTGACTGAGCATCTGAAAATAATACATGATTGATTAGTACAAGATGCACTTTATGAGAGATGGAATTGAATGTGAGTTTGTGGTTGAATTTATATATATATTACTGTCTCTATCTGTCGGCTCGTATTGCCTCTCTACTCCAGCCTTGGGCGCTTGTAAGATCTTCGGTCAAGCGGGTCGTAGTTGCCCAGTTTTTGTATTAGTGGATTTCCAAGTTCCTCACTTTGCTTGTAGAACTTTTCTCGTCGTTCCTTGAATATTTCCTGTAGTGTCTTGGTCTTAGTTATTTCGTGTAGGTGATCAACCCTCGTCCTTATGTCAGTTCCTGTTATTGTTCTAAGTACTTTGTTTTGTATGGTCTGAAGTTTCTTGATGTGTGTCCCTGCTGCGTAGCCCCACCCTACGCAGCCGTAGAGAATAACAGGCTGTATTACACTCTTATACACAGTTAGTTTTGTTTTCTGATCAAGTTGGTGACCTTTGAGTAGTGGGTACAGTTGTATAAATAAGGCAGTTGCAGATTTTTTGGTTCGGTCTATATGTTTGGTCCAGGTTAGTCTCCTATCAATTGTTATGCCAAGATATTTGCATTCGGTCTGATACGGAATATCCTCTTGAAAGAGGGTGGAGTTTTCCGGGGGTTGCTGCCTTCGCTGGAGAGAAGAAGAGATTGGAGAGCTTTAGTTTTATACGGGAGAGGTTTTGGGAAGGAATAAAAAACTACCCTCCTGAAATTATGGTTCTTTACACATTTTTGTAATCCTCGTCAATGTAAATCTAGTCTTTTTTTGGTGTCCTAAAAAATTCCTAGCAACTACAACACATTTTTTGTCTTAGAATGCTCAAATTATTTTTAGAAAGTTTTCATACTAAAAAAACACGTACATCTCCTGTTGGGGACTTTATTAGAAGCCAAGTCAGGTAAATCTCCTAAATCCTCTCCAGCTCACCTACCCACAGAAAGCATATCTATGTAAGACTTTGTGATAAGTGGTCTGCTCTCGATAAACTATTTCTTAAATCTTTAGATGATAAAACTCAGTGTTAATAAAATTAACTTTAAATAGAGTAACTATCCAAACTATTAAAATTGATAAGTACAGCTATAGCTGTATCTATATACAGTTTTGAACAAATTACACCTGGACACGGGAGTTAAACCCATGACATTTGGCTTATTACGCCAAAGATCTAACCACTGAGCTATCAAAGAGTCATCTCATGGCTAAGGTATTCCTAACTTACTCTTTAAGGAAGAATCTGTAAAGGACGTGTGGAAATCATTAGCTACACATGAGCTATCAATTAACATGATGGTCTATCAGATAACTCAGCCACCTTGGACTTTATAAATGGCTTTTTGCTGCCGATAATACAATGACAACAGTACGAATACGCATATAATGATGGGTTAAATAGCCAAACTATTGTAGTTGTTAAATCTGGTTAGAGATAAATACAGTAAAAAAGATGTATACACTACATTCATTTAGTGGGTATAAATCCTTCTTGCAGTTCGATCGTACAATTACTCCGGATAAGAAGTGCGGAAAGCAGGTGGCTTGTCTCGCTTGGCGCTGTTAAGTTACCATTCTGATCACGAATACATTTGAATTTGGAACAGGGAATTAGTTCATCTCGGTAATCAACCGAAGTATTGAGGTGGCGACTGAAGTGGTCCCTCAATGTTACACTTCAATGTTCGTACACACCGCTCACATAAAACAGAGACTTCGGCATGCCTTACGACTATGTTACATAATGATAAACAAATGGTTTTATATTTATCCTCTGTGTAAATTGAGTGGGTTTGATCAAAATAGGTGTATCTCAAGTATTATTTAATACTTTAATAACACTGGGTCCAAATAAAGAACTCTATATAAATTACATCCTTAAATGTGATATTGACTTACCTCTTTTATTATTATATTGTGATGTGTTTTTGCGTTAATGTTTTCCGTTTGAGTCATTTTATAATATACCTGCCGAATTAATTTGACTAATTCCAAACATTGATATTGTTTTGTGAGACATCTTAACCTAATCCTGCACTTGGTAAGAATATTATTAATTCATAAGAAGATTAATGATATACATGAAAATATAAGATTCCACTCCACTTTTTAATAATAATAATTCCAAAAAAGATTAGTATTCAACATAAAACAGGAAACTGCATTTATTAATTATGTTTATCATTTCAGAGAATATGATTGCTCTACATAAAAAAAACAATTCCAGAATGTACTAGCTATGCTAATGATTTTACTAGTTTTTAATCTACTCTTACATCTACTATTAATAATAATCACTAATTTAAACATTAATGGTTTATACGAAAACTAAACCTGGCCTTAAGCTTAAAAAACATGTTAATCAATCAATATATAAGAAATATCATCATAAAGTTTTATCTTAATCAACATCTAATATGCATGTCACAATTTACTAAAGTTTTTGTGAATATTATATGTTGTCAAGAAGTCTAGTTTTTATTGATCAGAGCATTTAATTTGAATAGGTATATATATATATAGAGAGAGACTGCTGTGAAAATAACTCTTCAAATATCATCAACATTGTAATTTGTAAGAATATATTCTTAACACTTTAAGTGTTGGGAGGCTTAATCAAACACATTCCAAAAATCTGTTCGTGAGGGGAAAAAAAACTTGATGAATGTTTAGCTCATAAAAATAGTGGCTTTATTCACTGCCTTCAATGGACGTGTACATAATTTAGTATGTGTTAATTTTAGGCTCAGGTATACTATAACGGAGTGGACTCATTTATAGAAGATTTGATCCGATTTAATGGGCACTTCCTTGCTAGTGCATCGTTTTATTTTATTCTACATTCTTTTGCTTAAATTCGATCACAATTAACGTAAAATAAAACTATTTCAAGAGATTATCAATTTCAATTTGGATATATATATACATATATATACATATATATATATATTATCTACTACAGTAAAAAACACTAATACTATTATATACTTACTTACTGAAGGAGATGTTTAAGCGCTGGTTTGCAATTTTAATATCTGTTAAAATATGTTGTTGATTGTAATTTGAATCGTGCAGTAAGACCATTCGGCAAGGATTTCCATAAATAAACAAAACGTTATATGATATTATTTTCTAATGATACATAATACATCGAGGATGCGCCAAAAGTTTTCATAACTATTCAAAAGGGATGCTGCAATTTAAACTACCGGCTATTTTACCAACAACTTCTTATGTTATAATAAAATAATTTTAACTTTTTTTAGTAATATAATTTAGTTAGGGTGGAGATATTTTTTACAGCCATAGAAATTAATTTTCTTCCCATTGTGACAACTAAACTAGATATTAAAATAAAAAGTTATTATGGCCAAACAATGTATTGCTATGAAAACTGTAACATCACTAGGCGTTTATCGTGCTCCCTGCATCCACCTCAAAGTATTAACACATCAAAGTTTACAAATTTTCATTTGAGAGCAGTAATCTATATATGTCTTACGTTAATCGTTTATTAAATGTATACAATATTTATAGGGTTATCCATGTCATACGAAATTGAATGAGTTTTCTAAAGATTGGTATTGATCTGTATATTTGTGGGAAACTCACAAAATATCTTAACCGCTACTGGAGTTTACCGCGAGACTTGAAAAATTAAGGTGACTTTGTTATATTTTTCACTTTGGTAAGATATGTTTGGAAATAAATTGGTAAAATTGATCACCTAAAATTTCTAGGCTTAGCGTTAACTATAAACATTTTTTTAGATCTAAAAGACAAATAATTCATTGGAAAAGTGAAAGATCTCTTGTAATTTAATTTGAAAAAATCGACACCATCTGCACAAAGGTCCAGTTTCATAGTCGATATAGTTCGTCTTTAAGTGCGGCTCAATATTAAATACAGAATGTTACCTACCTAAACTCAAATGGAATGAGCAAATGTCATATAAGAAAGTGACGCAATCCATTTAAGTTTAGGTATGTGTCATATTGTATTTTGTATCGTGCTTCATTTGAGGCATGCTAAATATGACTGTTAAATTGACCCAATATTTATGATTTACTTTTATTAATATCATCGTAATTTCATAATACGAAATCTATTAAATGGTATTTATTAATAATTTTTGTATTATAAAAGACATATTTCCAAACTCAAGATAAATAACAAAAATATATTAACTATGGAACTTTGTTCAATATAAACCTACTACTATACTACGTTGAAAGAAGTGTAATTAAAATTTTAATATTGGAGAATATATATTACATTGTGGTTTTCTAAGTTGACACAACGATATATATTTAAAAACAACGCATTTAAGATAAAATAATTCACACATGGTTGCTTGGTTTTGAAACGCTGACAAAATTACATAATATCTTTTTTATTTAGTGGACGTCTTCAAAGTCATCTGATAGTCAACTATTATTTTTCAAATAGAACATTGTATTTTTTTTATTGCAGACTCGTATTCTATGGAGAAAGTCTGAAACACCTTTTTACCCGAGATCTAATTTTTGATGATATCTAATGAAGTAAAGAAATACGTATGAGGTTTTTTCCTAATAAATCTGTAGAGTATAAACAAGTACGAGCAAAGCTCTGTCATCCTACGAGATAAGGAGATGAAGATGGTGAATATGACGGGGCGGAATCAATGACGATCTTTTACTATTTTAAACTTTATTAACTAAACCCTGAGAACCATGGGAGTTAGAGAAAAATCTCAACGTACAAGCCGGGAATTGAAACAGAGATCTCAAGGTCACCAGCCAGGTGCTCTGATGACTAAACCACGAGGCTGGCTATTAATTGAGTAAAAGGGCTTGGCTGTCCACCTCAAGCTATTATATTTCTGCATATAGCTTAGTGTGTTGATGGGTGAGTGGCATTTAGGCGTGTGGGGGAAGGGGAGTTAAGAATATTATATGATTGGTATTATACTAAAAAATATAATCAGAACAAATAATGGAAAAAATATGAGAACTATTCGATAAAGATTTAAGTCACGTAGGGGATAGGGATGAATTCGTAAAGGGCTTGTTTATATTATCTAAATATTAATATAGCTTGTCTATGCCAGAACCAAAGTTAGTGAGACATTCAAACTCCGATGGCTGTAGTATATACGTGAGTATGAGAAGAGAAATGTAAAACTGTTATTGATATATTATCTTATTGTGTAAGGTTTCTGGTGTATCTAATCCTTAGAAGAGTTTAAAATGAAACGGTGAACTTTAAAATTTTGTAGAATAATTATTTAGTGCAATTTGAATTAACTGTATTTTTTGGGTGATTAAATAATTGAATACTTTCCAAAATGTAAAATTTTCCATTTCACACTTATACTCACTCTTACTCTAATTAATGTAGATATATGGGTAAAACATGTGATTACTAAGCCACGTTAAGGGCTGATTAAAAACACCAACACATACTAATCAGAGTCCAGGTTGCTATTCCACCGATAACAAAACTAATGCAAGTCTATTCCTTCCTCAACAATTTTATTCCCGAACTGTAATTTCGTTCACACGTACGATCCTACTGAGAGGTTGATTTACTTCATAGCTCTAGGCTATACTCATAAGCGGTTTCTTCTGAGCGTGTCTGTATACTTAAACTTGTTTTATTTGTCGATTATTTATGTACAAAAAAACCACATTGTTTTGATCTTGTTCCTTATATCGTTTATTTTTAAACGCTCTAAATGCCCACATTATTCCGGGCACTGTTTTGGTTACATCACGAGACAGAAGTAGTACTTGGAAGAAATGTGAGGAGGGGTGGGGGGTACGGTTAATTAACTTGAGATATTTAGGTTTCTAGAATTCCAAATTATTAGTGTTGTGCTTTCATGACTTAATACTTTGCGAGACAAATTTCTTAAACGAATAAAATAAATATACTAATGCAACAAAACAATTTCTATACCTGATGGGATACATTGAGTTATAACAAAAATAAACTGTGCATATATTATTTGATATGTATAAAAACTTCGGTGTTTTTATTTTTACTTTAACCACGTCTTTTAACCGATCTTGGCTGGCCTCATGTTTACACTAAATGGTAAAAATAGGATAATTGTAACATCACGTGGAGGGGGAAACGCGCCATTATGTCAGAACTGAGTTCGAATCCTTACCTGTAAGTCACATGGATATTAAACTAAACTGGATATCATCACTTAGGGAACTGCAGGGTTACTATTGGTAAACAGTGTTGTCATTCTCTCGTTTTGTGTAGCCAATCTACCCTCAAATATAAGACAAGATTCGCAACGCTGGTTAGTCGAGGTTGTCAGTAGGTTTTCCTTACCCCATCACACCACTTCCAAGGCTGATACACACTCATTGCTAAGCTGAGTTAAGCAATGGATCCTCCTTTCACTCCATAATTAAGTATTGTTTCGTTCTGGTCTGTTCCAGTGTAGTTTAGTTATAATGACGTTCTCCAAAATGTCTTGTTATAGTTCAGGTTATAGTAATGAGTTAAATTTATTATTACTATTATTAGCACCGCGTCTTACTACCCGTTCGGGTTACACGCACTTAAGCTAATGTGTAATGGTAGGGTGATTGTGATATGAAATGAAGGACCTACAGTTTAACGTGGAATCCGAACCACGGTGGTGGCCTGGCACTCCCCACATTCACAAGATGTCTTGTCAGAGGTGAAGGAAGGGTTTGGTAATCAGATAAATCTTTGCCGGGACCGAGGATTGAACCCCGGCCGCCAGCATAGAAGTCTGACACCTTAGCCCTAGACCACCAGGTCACCGAATAATGAGGTAAAAAAGATGCTGCTGTTATCAGCTGTTTTGGAATATAAAGAAAATTTGTGAGGTGGAGGTTTGACTTGTTCAATTAACGCTACATTTTAATATATAAACCTTTTTTAAATATAAAACCTCAAAAGAATATTACTTAAATACACGTGAAACAGACTGAAACCAAACTTCAACACTTTTTTATTTATTTTCACCAAAACGGCACTGTATCTCTTCAACACGGAGCCCAATTTGCGCTATACGCATGCACAACGTAATATGGCTCCAGATGGTAGATAAAAAAATTGCTCGACAAGCAATCGGAAAAAGAATAGCTTGGCGTAGCAATTCATAGCTTAGCTTAGCTTTCTGTGTTAACCAGCGCATTTAAATACATAGTCCACTGTTTTTCTAAGAAGTTAGCAAAGCAAATTTTAGCATAGCTTAGCCTAGCTTAGTTTTTCTTAGCTTAACGATTTGTGTGAATCGGCCTTCGGACTTAACTAAGAGCGAGGAGATTGTGCAACATTTAGGTGAGAGAGGGAGTATAAAGCTTTTTTCTCCATAATACTTGAAGTTTCCTCAGCAATGATATTGGATATAGACGTGATCGACGCCTAAGTCACACATGAATACGTGTAAGAATGTATTCATTTGGGCCCATATTAGGCCTACTTATTTTTTGTATGAGCTACCTTAAATATATTTCTTATATAATTTTATTATTTGTAATTTTATTTTTAAATACAGGGTCTTTTGACCCACACATGCCAATTTCAATATTTTTTAGAAATATTTTATTATTTAGAAATAAAATAATAAAATTTGATATATATATATATATACATATATATATATATATAAGTAATCGGAATAGATTCTCTTTAAAGTAAAGGACTCTTAACATTCAGTGATAAAGGTAGATTATTCCGTATACATCAAATAAAACCAATCTTTAATATATTTATTTGGGTATAACCTGATCAGGTGTTATGACGCGGTGTTAAAAAAATAATTAAATATATTTTTCAGGTTTTATTAAAGTTTTACTCATAATTCTATAGCTTTTTGATAAACATTATGTTATATTTACTTTCTCATTTAGAGCAAGTATTGTAAGCGGTTTATTACATCTGAAACCTCTAGACAATGATGAATCTTAAAGTTTCATGTGCCTCAGAATTAGAAAAAAAACTCAGCCTTACAATTTATGTATGTTCCCACATATTTGGAGGCTACAGAGAAATAGTTTCATGGATTTTGTTCAAAGGTTATATCTCTATAATATTATACGGTCACACCTTGGGTTCACAGTGAAATTGGGATTCTGACTACAAAATTGCCTTATTTTCTCTAGCACCACGTCGTATTACCCGTTCGTGTTATACGTTTATGTAGTAATTAAACTAATGGTATACAGGATTTAGGAAGGTTATATTTAGGGGGAGTTTACCACATTTGCATGGAGGCATAGTGAAAATACAGTTTGGAAAAACCACCTTAAATACACCTGGCCAAGATTAGAACATAGATCTTCCCGTAATCGGCAGTATAGTTTACTGCGAGAGTAACACCTTAGATCATGCATTCACTTAAATGGATAAGGATTCTTTAAAATTTGAGATTTAATGGAAAGAGTTATAATAATTTTTATATAATCTAATAATTGGTGATTGTTTTATGTGATAAATAAAACCGTACCTTATTTGCACAGATTAAAAAATTAATTATATAGCTTACTAATAACTAATTTCTGAAGATTGTATATTTTTTGGAAATTATTATGAAACTTTGTTTTAAATAAAGGCTTTGTACACAATACATATTTATGCATGTTTATCTTTTTAGAATTTATGTGTTGTAATTAATTAATTTTTTTGAATATTAATTCTTGTTCAAACTGTATATCCGGGAAGGGTTTTACGTTATTAAAAACATCGTATACAAATGGAAAGCAAATTTGATAATTAAGTAACAGCTTCGGTCTAGAAAACTAAGATTAACAGCAAGAGGGTACGCTGTGCTGACCACATGAAAACCTCTATAAGCAAATGTTGGCAGTATAATTATTAACTGTGGCGGACGCTCGGTTGATATATATCGCTTGCGGACTCTCGCAATGGACTCTTTTTTTGTTTCCCTACCCTTTATTTTAGTAAAAATGTTAGTTTATTAAGAGAGTATAAAATAGTTTGCCAACAATGTGAAATGCCAGGGCTCCACCGTGGTTCGGATCCCACCTTAAACTCTAGGTCCTCCATTTCACCTTACAATCATCTTACCATTAGACATTAGCGTAAGTGCGTATAACCCGAACGGGTAGTAAGACGCGGTGCTAATAATAATAATAATAATAATAATAATAATAATAATAATAATAATAATAATAATTTCCTAACAAAAAAACATAAATTTCAAATTTTATCACGTCTTCCTAACTGTTCAAGTTATACAAATTTATGATAATTACTCTAATGTGCTAGAGATGAGGAAGGAAGCATTCTAAAGGTAATCTACAAATATTGGCGTGGAAGGAGAGTGGAAAACCTTTTAAGGAAAACCACCCTCTATAGAACTGACCAGGATTTGAACCCCTATCTCTCCATTATCAGAAGACCAGTCTAACACAAGAGTGACGCCTAAAACCACGTGGCCACTGAAGTGGGTTAAATTAGAGTTGATTAAAATTTTGCTCAAACAAATCTAGATAGAAATCTACCAGTCTTAAAGGTAATTCAGACTGGCTCCAATAAGATAGTCATGCCATTGTTTTAAATTATTGAATACAATTTTAATTTTAAACCTAGCGTTTTTAATCTCCTATCTATCTATTTGAACCTGTCTCCTACTCATTAAGTAAGGGCACTACTGTTTGTTGCTCTTATAGGAAGTAATAATGGTGTGTAATTTTAGCATAATTTTAGCCGACTTTTCTGTGAGAAGGGGATGATTACAAATACAATAGAAGCCAAATAACTGGGTACCTCCCCAAAAATCTCGGCCAGATACGTATGGACCTACATGGTAAAAAAAAACTACCTGCATCGGGAACGAGAGATTCCTAACTACTCATAAGCTACATATTTGATATCGAGTAATCTTTATTAAAGTACAGTTAGGTACTGTAAGTAAAGAAAGCATTGATTATACTTGAGACAGAATTTATAAGCCGTCTACCTGTAGATAAAAAAACAACAACTTAAGAGTTCCGTTTATTACTCTCTTCACAAATGGCCCAAGGCAACCTATTTTAAAAACGTTGAAACATAAATAGTTGGCCACCGTTTGTATCGCCTTAGTGCTCAAAAATTACTGGCCGGTATCCGTGGATATCTAATTAGAGTCGTTGACCACATTTACAGAGGAACCATGGTTTGATTCCAGAGGATCCGGGAAAGTAGTTTTGTAAATGGGTTTGCTTTGCTATAAGACTATAATTATTATTATTATTATTATTAACAACGCGTCTTACTACCCGTTCGGGTTATACGCACTTACGATAATGTGAAATGGTAGGGTGATTGTGAGATGAAATGGAGGACCTACAGTTTAACGTGGAATCCGAACCACGGTGGAGGCCAGGCATTCCTCACATTCACAAGATGTCTTGTCAGAGGTGAAGGAAGGGTTTGGTAATCAAATAAATCTTTGCCGGGACCTGGGATTGAACCCCGGCCGCCAGCATAGAAGTCTGACACCTTACCCCTAGACCGCCAGGTCACCGACTATAATTATTAAATGTCACCGTGATGTTTTCTGAGCGCACTAAAATTCATTTCGAATGGTTTTCTCATTCAATTCTAAAGGTGAAACTCCTCTAAATTCTCAACAATTCACCCAATAGCATGAGTGGAAATATAGGAGGGTATTATTAGTAGTTATTTCCTAGATGCAATTGAGGTGGAATAGAACGGAGTTCAAATATATTTTCTTTATAATCTTTAAGGGAAAAAAACTTTTCCCTCCAAAATAAATAAAATCTTGTTTAAGTAGCTATGTTATAATTAATTTTATAAACGGAGTTATAAAAAGATTTCTTGAATATCTATCTAAGAATAATGGAATTTAAACTTACATTGCCAAATTTTAAAAAAGTTTATGTTAAAATTCCACGATGATCATGACATATTTTTAAGAAATGTTAATATATAATTAAGTGGTTATCATCTAAATTAAAATACTAGGTTAAGGTCTTTTGACAATACATTTCATCATAGAATTTTAACATGAGTGTAACTATAAGGTATACATAGTGATACAATTATTTCAATTCATTACAGTTCAAGAGTTATAGAACTAAGGGGTCAAACATACCATTTTATGCTTTTAAATACCAATGTTAAGGTAAAATCATTAATTTATTTGGCAGAAATTTATTACAACTAGACATTCATATGATTTGTACACACTAACTTATTTATTTTATTATAATTATTAATAACTATTTAGTACAGTATTATAAGAAAACTATTTCTAATAATTATAATCATATAACAATAATACTTATCACCATGTCTTACTACCCGTTCGGGTTTAACGCATAAGTACTAATTACACTAATGAGTTAGGAATGTGGAAAGTTGAATGAAGGAGAAGTGAACCAGCATTGGCGTGGAGGGAGAGTGTATTTAGGAAAAACCACCCCCAGGAAACCCGAACGAGATTCTAACCTCGATATCCCCGTCCTCGAAAGTCTAGCCCAATACAAAACTAGTGCGTTAGCTAACTATGCCACCGCGACGGGTTTCATTGTGTATAGCTAATATGAGTATAATTATATGAATGTCTTGTTAAATAAATGTTGGCTTCATATATTAATTATTTTTCAAAAAAACATAAAGTTACAAGTAACACCCCCTATACCTCTTGAGCTATATGAGTTTAAATAACTAAAACACTATTTGTAGCGTTTTTTTATGCACTGGTTAAAACTTTTCAATACAATTTTACCGCTGGTTGACTTTGATTAAAAACATAGGCCTACATATAATTCCATTCACGGTAGGAATTACTCTCTGAAAGGTCTTTTTTCCTACCAATATCCTACTATATAGTAGATTAATGGTAGGGAAAAAGGCCTTTCAGAAGTCATTTCCTACGGTGAATGGAATATATGTATGCTTACAGATATGAAGAAATTATTTACGTCAACCTGTTCTTTAATGTAACGATCCAAAAGGAAAACACTTACGCAAGCATCACTAGGGAAATGTTTTTGTGAAGTCGTCAACAAACCGTCGATACCACGGCAATTTTAGTCGGTCTGTGCCGAGCTAATCAATATTATCTCGCACAAGTGAATGGTTACGTAACCTCATGAAGAAATATCAAATACTCATTAACTCTAGCCCCTTTTGGAGGCCCCATGTTCACACCCGCCGAGTATTATCTTCCTTGATCTTCAATGGGAATCTACGATTTACTATCCTAA
>CABFVX010004116.1:0-11315 GCA_902151425.1 Timema shepardi | reverse complement strand
GGGGGGGGGGGGGGCGCAAAGCGCAAAATGTGAGATTTGCACGCAAAAAACTTTTTGCCTTAGACCGGCCCTGTAAATGCGTATACATTGAGCGAACAGAAAGATGCGGTTGAAACCAATATAGTAGTGATGAAACGTCCGTTTTAATCAGTTAGAATCAGGCGTTTTAATTTCACCTTGTTTGTTGTGAAAAGAATTGACTTTCAGAAGCCATGTTACCCCCTTTCCCTCCTCTGGGAATAGTTTTAATTGATAGACACATAGTTCACATATTGTAGCCTATATTAGATATTTATGAGTCCAATTCGGTGGTCGCATGGTATAAGGCACTATTCTTGCAGTAAACTGGATTACCGATGACGGAGATATCGTGATTTGAATCCCATTTTGTGCTTAGGAAGGGTTTTCTTAAACAGTTTTCCAATCTCTCACCACTCAAATGCGGGTACACTTGCTCTAATTCAACATTTCTCATGCCTGACTTGTTAGTCTAGTTATCTCAATGCGTATAGCCCGGAACGGTGAGTGAGACGAGGTGTCATAGAACAATTAACATATTTTAATATAATCATGTCCTAAAATGGCGAATTTTAAGCCCTCCCCAAAATTAAATTTTCTCTACGCCCATGACTCAATTTAAAATAAATTCAGTGATATGAAAATGAATGAGCGAGGAGGGGAATCCCTTATCACCTCCTTTAATTCATGTCCACAATTTCATACCGGACCGTTTTACAATGGAAATTAAGTTGTCTCTAATGCAAACAATTTTAGTGGCAAATTAATATTTAAATCTCTTCCAAATTCGAAAATTCACAGAGTTAGAAAAAATATATAATTTCCCCCGCCCCTTCTTCTTCCCCCCTCACTATACCCCCCCCCCGAAAAATGTAACTCACTCACTCCTCACTACCACCATTCATAATAATACATTGGTATCAGGTATGTATAGTAGCTCGAGTAGATGAGAACCTCTTTTTTATAAATCCTCATTGGCTATTACTTGTAATTTTTCCAGCGGCCTGGGACTCATGAAGCGAAGGAGTCCTCCAAATAAAATAGAAACAATTGGGATGATATAACTTACAACATTTCAGGAACTTTGTAATGGCTGGGAGGGAATAAATCCTCAAAAACTTCCCCTTTGTTAGAATCAATTTACACATGGGACAGACAAATCAATGCTGTTTACCCTTATTTTAATAACGTTTTTAAACTGCTATTGACAGAAAAACATTAACACATATAACTAATTTAATATTATCACTGACATTTATATGTCAAGCTACACTTTTGCAAATATACCCTGTAAATAGTTGACATTTTACATAGGCGAGGTTTGAGTTTCGCGGTTAGTATGCAACACCGTGCCGCTAGGTAGCAGCACTCTAGTACTTCGCACATGCGCCTGTGTTATTATTATAGGACTGTCCAGTAAATCCCGGTCGAGTGTACTGAAGGTAGTTTTGCCTTAATGGTTTTCCATTCTCCCTCCACGCAAAAGCAGGTGTACTCCCTCTAAATTACAGTCTTTCTCATCCCTAAAACATTAGCGTTAGTAAGTAGCTTACACAATGCGTGTAACACGAACGGCTAGTGAGACGCGGTGGCAAAATATATTTTTTTAATTATTACGAAATGAATAAAATTTACTTATCTATATTTTAAAGAAGACAAACCTTGTCTCTAAGCTATTATCTTTAAATCACTTGTAGGCACTATTTATAGTTGAACTTTTTATACTTCCAGTTCCACTAACATAAACCTTCCCACTTCTCACGTCAAGGTCATTCACTTAATAATCGTTACGCCTATGCTTACAGGGATGCAAAAACTGTGGCCACGAAAGTAAGACTCCTACACTTGGAGAATAAGAAATACACTTTTGAGTTGTTTTTAAAACTACTCTACTTTCTGAACTTATGAGTTCATAGCTTTAAAACATCATTGTATATCTTCTAGTATAAAACTTCTACAGGATGTCCCATCACCCATTTCAGCGGCCACTCGCGTGTCAGACTGGCCTGCTGATGTAGGAGAGATCGAAGTTCAAATAAAGGTCGAGTCTACCGAGGGTGGTTTTTCCTGAATTAATTCCCACTCTCATTCCACGCAAATGCGGGAAGATTACTTCTAGAATATTTCCTTCCTCATCCCTTCCTCATTAGAGTAAATATCGTGCGTATAGCCTGAACAGGTAGTAAGGCACGGTGATAAAAAGAATATAATATCTCCCTTGCTATGAACAACTTAAAAATACCTGGTGGGCTAGGGGTAAGGTGTCAGACTTCTATGCTGGCGGCCGGGGTTCAATCCTCAGTCCCGGAAAAGATTTATCTTATTACCAAACCCTTCCTTTCCCTCTGACAAGACTTCTTGTGAATGTGAGGAATGCCAGGCCTCCACCGTGGTTCGGATTCTACGTTAAACTGTAGGTCCTTCATTTCATCTCACAATCACCCTATCATTTCACATAAGCGTAAGTGCGTATAACCCGAACGGGTAGTAAGACGCGGTGCTAATAATAATAACTTAAAAATGTCAATGACATTTTAATTATAAATTTAAAACTCAAAAACTATGACTACGTGAATTTAATGACAACCCATGGCTTAACTTTAAAACTAAGTCTGATTTACTAGAGATGGTCAGGTTGCCGTTCGAATACTGGTCGGGTGTATTGAGGGGAGGGGGTACGGTTTCCTAAATATTTTTCCAATATCTCTCCAAGCGAATGCGAGTACATTTCTTCATTTTACTCGACTGTCGTAATTAATATATAAGGCGTTCAATCCGGATGGATGGTAAGACGCGGTTGGGGGGAAAAAGGGCCATATTAAAAAAAAGACGTAACTGTCCACAAATCACCCTTGCTGGGTTTATTTTGATTGTGCGTAAGCAAAGCCACAAGTTAAAAAAAAAGGATCAGAAGAATTTAAGGTAATAAGAAACCTTCAACATTGTATGAGGAGGTCGCACGTGCTAGCTCGTCTCAGGCAGACACTAGCATTCCTAACTCGTATAACGGTTACTTGTCTGGCTAGACGATATGTTGTCATAGTATCGTGCTGCGGGAGGGGAGTTCACACTAGCGCGCTTTTGCTGAGCTCAACACCGACTACGTGTGACTCGTACACATGGACCATGTTTTCTTACTTTATTCACTAGAGCAGGGGTTTCCAAACTTTTTGCTATGCGGGGCCACATAATATATTTTACACATTTTTGCGGGCCAAAGTAACGTTCACCTGTTCTTCAAGTAGCATTATTTTTGCCCTGAATGCCTTGACATGAGCAAATATATCATAAATCAAATTTGTTTCAACATGTAAATTTAGATTCAAGTCATATGGCCAGTCGCGTCTATAAACAAAATTTCACTTTCCAGGGCCAGTCAGGGTTTGATAAAAGACTTTTATTAAAAGTGATTGACGTTGATTCTTTTCTGTGAGAAATGAATCAATTTATATGTAATAAATTATATTTGTAATAACTAGTCAATATAATTACTTTAAAAAAAATTAGGTAATATCTTTCAAAAATTTCCTTTAATAACCCTCTGCCGGGAGACTTGGAACTACATAAAAATCGCCACAGTCAAGCCGCTCTGTTGTCGGTATAAGGAATGGCGCCTGCGACTGAAAATAAGGGTTCACAATTCCGACAGCACTCTGACTTGGTGTCATGGGGGGAGAAGCGAGTGAAAAGAAACTTGACATGTCAAATAAACTGTGTGGTTAGTAAATAAAGAAGAAAAACAATTAATTTGTTTTTTGATAAAATCTTGTAATGGGCCAGATATAATCTTGTGGCGGGCCGGATGTGGTCCGCGGGCCGTAGTTTGGAGATCCCTGCGATAGAGGAACATGTATTGAAATAATCATGGCAAATATTAGAACAGCAGTGTAGCAACTACGAACGGGACTGGATTAAGGTGAGGGAAGAGGCATAATCCTTGGCCCCATGCTTGAAGGGACCCCTATAAAACCACGCACACTCTTTATTACATATGTGCTTACAACAGAAACAGTGTCAGAATTCCTCCCGGTAAATCAGGCCAGAAGGTACAGGCCGACAGCTAACCATCGAACCTAGGAGGCTCATGCTGGCCATTTTGGTACCTAGGCGGGCTAGGACGCTGGATTGTCGAGTACGAGGTCTGAGGTGCTACCGTTTGAGTCCAAAGGTACCAGGGTTCATGTCCGCGTCGGGCCACCTAGAGGTCAGTCAGGACATTGGTTAAGCATTCCTAGCAATACTTCGTTCTGCCACAAGCTTCTAAATAGTATTTTAAATTCTTTCATATATTTTAGTACTTATTGTCAACATCACATTTTGTATCAGCGCATAGTAGTACAATAAAAACCGCGAAACAACAGATGATAATCAATTACGAACCCACACAGTCATACTGGTTACCCAGTCACCGCCCTTATCCTCGGCCGCAACCCATCCTGACACTGATAAGCCCACACAGATGGGGGGGGGGGGGGGACAAAAATAATNGCCCGTCTCTTTTTAAACAACGAGGGGGGGAAAAGGGAGCGGCCCGAGACAGAAAAGCCCACCAAGGGGGGGGGGGGGGGGGTGACAAAAATAATATGATTGACCAAATCTTAACAAAATACGTGAGATAGGGAGGGAGGAGGGGGAAGGGGACAGAAAATGTCACGACCATGAAATAAAGCCTTACGTAATTTAATAATGGCCTCTTATGGGAATAGCAGTTCTGAAGCTACAAAACAATTTAACAATTCAAATAACAACGGATAAAACTTTGATATTAAGGGTTGAGTTTAATCTCAATTTAAAGTTGATTTAATATTAAGAGTTTGAGATTTTACATTACATAGATTATGCAATGAAGCACTCATATCCTTTTGTCAAATTTTAAACATCTGCTCTTTCACTTGTTTCACAACCGTATTTCTCAACCAAGCTATCCAAATCTTACTCATATATTTAGTTTTTTTAAAAACAAGGTGGACTTTATTTTAAAATTTATACTCTCCGTTTTATCGCCACGGCTTTCGGTTTTAAACATCATGTAGTGATAAAAACACAATTCGTTTCATCTTAATCAAAGATTTTTGTTCTGACAGTGCACTTTATTTATTTCTTATCTTTTTACGTATTAACTTAGTTTATTTATTTTTCTTATTTTATTTTAAATTTAAAATATCAACTTAAGATCAACGTCTTACTTGCGTTTAAAATTATGATAGTTTTGTTCGTCCTCCTTATTTTAAATATATCTTAGTTTTTATAGTTTTTCTGATGATGACATTCATATGTCAAAACAATAAAATTCCAGGACTTTGATCCAACAGGAAACTAAAGGAGCATGGAGCAACCTCATCGTATAAGATGAAACTTTATATATGAAAACTAATCAAATATTTCCATTCATCATCAATTTTTATATCACTGATGGGTTAAAACTTTAAAAAAAAACTAGCTTTAAATTTTATAGAACATTTCTAGTCAACTTTATATATATATCTTAACTTATATGATATCTAGATGGAGAAATTCTCACTAAAAAGCATAAATAATAGCTTTGGCTATTTGATTCATTATAATTTTTTGTAATTATAAATATCCTTCGAATTAAAATTATTTGTCAATAAATTTGACATATTTTATTGCACCATCAGAGTTTTAACAAAGCCAATAAAATATTTATCTAATTATTAATCACTCCTGATAACTCATTATCTTGATAAAATTAAATTAGTTCTAATGTTCAATTATACATTTTATAATTTATCAGTTGTTAATGTGTTTCATGTAATTTTGTTGTTTACATTTTTCAGGTATATTCATTGTGCTTCATTGTATACTTTATATAATGTAAAATCTCAAACTCATAATCTTCAATCAACTTTACACTGACATTAACCCAAAACTTAATATCTAAGTCTTCTCCATATTATTAATAACGCTCCTTACTTCAATTCGTAATTTAGAATGTTTTCTAAAATGAATTATCAAATATCTCAAACTCCTTTGATTAAAAATGGTTTTATATATTTGAGGAAAGCCGGATATATGTTCTCAATTATTTAGTTTGATCTTAGAGCTGTTAAATTTAACGTAAGGCATCGTTGAAAATGAGATAATCCTGTCATTCGTACTATTTTTTTTTAAATTATAAAACTTAGAGAATGAGGTTTATAATATAATAGGTACATGGAGTTACTTTTCCCCTCTATTTTGGTGTGGGCCATATTTTAAAATAACACACCACTTCTTAAATAATACGGGATTTCTGAAAGGCCGTAAACCCTCTAAGCGCTTAAGGTGGGATGGAAGGGACCTCGCGTTAAAGACCACATTTTCGCGGTTTTTATAACAATAAACTTTTTTTGGTACAAATAAATAAAATATTGCTTCAATGGGTAAGTTTAGTTTAATATTGTACAAACAGTTATTCAACAGTTCTTGGCTATTTGTCATAGGCATAGTAGAATTTGAACAAAAGCTTTTTTAAAAAAGGGGAAAAAGTCTTGGTCATATTTCACGATGATCATCACAAATATTAAAGGACTGTTGCGATACTTAAATATAGAAAATTAAATTAAACGTGTCTACTGGAGCAATATTTTATTCAAGTAAAAAACCTGTAAAAAATGTAGACCTTAACTAGCAGTCTATTCCATCCCACCTTATGGTGGGGATGCAGGGAAAGCGAGAAAAGGTCGGCGTTTTTGCAGTTTTTATAACAAATTTTTTTTTTGTCAAAATAAATAAAATACTGCTTTTATGCAAACATAGAGTTTAATTTTATTCACATGATGACTTCAAAAAGTTGTTAAATATCTGTCAAAGGTGTTCTAGAATTTCATGAAAACTTTTTCTCTTCGTTTAAAAAGGTTTTTAGATAATACCACTATGCTCATTATAGATTTTAAACTATTGTTGAGGTCACCATGTGAATAAAATTGAAATACATGTTTGTATAGAAGCAATATTTGATTTAATTTGACAAAAAAAGTTTTGCTTTAATAATTGCAAAAACACCTTTTCTCGCGTTCCCCGCAACCCCACCTTAGGGCGGCCACCTCAGTCAGCGAGAATCGCTGTCAGTCCATATGGCTTAAATACAATGGTATGTGTCGTTTTCTTGAACTACTTCTCTTTTCTGTCTAAACTTATATTCCCTTTCAGCCTTCACCTACAACCACTCTTTTTCATGTCAATAAGAAAGAGGGGAAGGAAAACTTCAAAACGTCTTATCTCAAGACAAAGAGGAAAGCTCGCTGTTAGTTATCAAACATTTTAAAATTTTCTCTTGTGAGCTTGTCAAAAAATGACTATTTGTTAGAGGAAGGCTGACTTTAGAGCACTTTTTCATCAAGCCTACTCTTATAGCTCCGCAAATATGCTTAAAAAGTCGTTTAAAATTAGCTAATCCTATATTTTCGAACATTTTCTTTAATTAATAGAATTCAAATCATAGGGATGTTAAAAAAAAAGCAGTGTTGACATATTTCGACTTTATTTTGGCATGAACATATTTTTAAATAACACATCGTAGAATTAAATATTGCGTTAGAGCTTAACGTTTGCGTGGCAATTTCTTGCTTACCGAGGTGGCCTCCTTAAACATATTGCAAAAAACTGCACAGGACTTGTTTAGTTCTCCTTTCTCCTTATATATTATGTTTTAAACTGCTCACGTGTTTGTATTTGCAATGAATGCATTTCAAATCTAGGTGCAGCTAAACGTTGCATCACAAAGCTTGTTCTACGAAACACACCTTGATGAGATAGAAAAAGGTGGGGAAAAAAACAAGACAACTCTTTTAAAGATAAGATACACATTCATTCCGCTTCGTAAACAACGCCGCAGTTAAAACGTCACCCTATATTTACTTTTCACGTCATCTTTCAACTTTATATTCTCCAAATACTTCTTATTTACAATGCATCTTTGTCAAACAAAGCGTGTTTGTTGCTTCTATTTAAAAAAAAAGCAACAGCTAATTAAACGCGCAGTGCAATTATTATTTCCTTTGAAAATGTGCATTTGCGAACATGCCAACCAACGCTTTTTTTCCTGTATACAATAAAACCAACATTATATTTATCACCCGGAAGGTTATATAACTAATATATGGCATTTAAAGTGCGCTAGGTGTGAACAAATAAGTGTTGGTAACATATCTCAAGGTTGTGTTTGTAAAGTGTTTAATTATATTAAAAGCTTACGGATGTATTATATGACTTGACGAGGAGTTTTCAATTGAACCTTAAGTGTACTTATATATTCGCAGGTAAAGATAAAATCACATATCTAATCAAGGATATGAATATTTGAGTAATATAATGACAACCAAACACGTTTGCCATCTAGTTAGTAAACATAAATGGATGGTTCTGAGCATTATTTTAAGCCGCGTATACACTAGACTAGGCAAACGAGAGCGAACGAACGAAGGGTAGAGAATGCATTCCGTTGAATTTGTTCAGTGCTTGGTTCAAAATTCGCCTTGCCGTCCACATTAAGTGGACTGAATGTGTTCACGAATGTTTGCTCACTCTCGCTGGTTGCCTTGTAGAAACTTTGGCGTTATTCTACTTTTCATTATGTCCGATAAAGATTTAATTATAATCGCTAATACTTCATATATAATAAGTAGTGAAAAAGCTGTTCAGTCTATAAAAATAAAAATAAAACGGTGTTGGTGGATGACTTCACTATTTAAAAGTAGAGAATGGTATGGTGGTACAGATTCAATGCGTAATCTTAGACTCAAGATAAAATATGGACGCTTTAAAAATGTCTGCAAATTAAACTCCTCTGATATGGAATATCTATTGAATCTTATTGGCCCCAAAATTGTAAAACAAAATGAGATGTAATACGAGGGTATTATTCCACTCCATAGCCACACATAAACACGACATACTATTCGGCTTGCTGTCGATGTTCCCTACTGCGTGCACACTATCAACAGCTTGCTAGTGAACATGCTTTAATGTACCGACCAATGAACGAACATTGCTAAAGGCGAACGAATGTGTTCGGTGGTGTTCGTTTCTACGGACATATTCAGCGAACGAATTCGTTCGCCTAGTGTATGCTCGGCTTTAAAGAGAGTGGAGCATAGTGGACAGGGCCGCTCTTAGGGATGTGTGAACGGTGCGGCCACACGGGGCCCCTCAATTTGGAGGGCTCCGCGCTTGCTTAGGTGACAGAGGGCGAAAAACAAGCTAGGGTGGGACATTTTTAACTGCACGCTCGTCTATTAGGCTCCATATATAGGCGATCTAGCAAATAATGTCAGAATGTAAAAAACAAATGGAAATATAATCATTTTGTTTGATTTATTGAACGAGTGAAGCGAGCTCTCCATTTTAACTCCAACGATTTTAATTTGTCTGTCTGTGGTAGATATATCCCACGATAACTTTTTAACACATTAACTGATTTGATGCAAACTTGACATGGTTGTTCTCTGACCCGTTATAAAGAAAAAGCCCAGTGGGTAATAAAATCCAACGAATGGTTGGGGAGAAATCAACCACTATATGTATAAAAACATGGCTTCTAAAAATAATGATTATATGTATTTACCTTTAGGGCATTCAATGATATCTTATATAGCTGAAAATTGGTATATAGGCGCAAACTACTATAATAACACTGAGCAAAACTTAAGTTTTCAACTTTTGGAGGATAAGGGGAAGAGGCAGGTAACTGGGGGCTCAACAAACCAAGTTTGCCCAGGGGCCCACATCTTCTAAGGCCAGCTGTGAGAGTGGAACCATGATAGTAAGATATATTTAAAACATAATAAAAATTGTTATATTGTTCTCAGTATTAACGACATTTAGCTATTTTATTATTTATTTAGCACCACGTCTTACTACCCATTTGGGTTATACGCTTAAGTACTAATTACGCTAATGGATTAGGAATTGGGAAGGTTGAATTAAGAGGAAGTTAACCCGCATTTGCGTGGAGGGAAAGTGAAAAATCATTTAGTAAAAACTACCTCCAGTTTACCCGATCTATATTCGAACCTCAATCTCCCCTTCCTCGGCAGTTGAGCTCAACACGACTAGTACGCTAGGTAACTACGCAACCGAGGCGGGTATTTAGCTATTTACCTTTTATAGTTATCTTATCGGCAATGATACGATCTGTCGAACGTTATGGTTAGAGAACACATGATTTTACATGTGGACATGTGAAAATATTGCAAGTAGAAGTGTCCTTTAAAAAAATGGGCTCAATTTTGATAACATGTTGCTGTATTGTCATTGTTATTGTGTAGTTATGCCAGCGCCACACCCACCAAAGATACGCCACGTACTACAGTGGAAGATCCATGGCGTATCTTCTTCCCACAGTAGATAGGACAGGATTCAATTCTGACACTTCTCTGACATTGTGCCGAGAATCCGTCCGTGTGGCGCCTCCTACATGAAAACACGTATTTGTAACGTGTATGATTCTCCAACCAACGGATTATCGGCCGTCCGAAACCGAACAGACGCTTATGTCAGCGTATCGACGCAGTACGCTCGACGGACTAACGGATCTTACATCAAATGTGGCGTAGTAAGGAGTTGGATATAGACAGTTATGTATCAGCATTCCACCGCCAAAAATACACGGTGTATATTAGGTACAGTGTTGTGCTACCTTATAGATACTATCAATCAAAAGTGACAGCTGCAGATTGCATGACTTGACGTATGAATTTAATAAAGAAGTTATATTATTGTAGCCGTCTAGACCAGTGGTTCCCAACTTTAGTTGATCCACGTCCTCACCACGTCTCTCCATGTCCTCCCTTCCCCCACAATTTTTTTGAATAACAGTAAAAAAATCTCCAAAAAGTACTGTTGTCTTTTCACTTATTTATTTTATACAAAAAGATAAATATAATATTGTCAGAGTAATGGTATAACAAATATAGTGCGATGTCTGACAATGTTTTATTTTCTTTAGTTCTTGAATATTCGGTTTAATATTTGAAAAAGCACACCGCATATCATTTTTCACTTCAAGTCGACGCTGTTTAGTTTTTATGAAAGTCAGAGTTTAAAATTAGGTGGGGTTAAACGTGGCCGCAATGGTAGGCGAAGAGGGTAGAGGGTATAATTGGGGGACTGATCTGAGTCTTGCTTGAAATAGAAAAATGTCTTCGATTCTTAGACGATTTTTAATGTAATTTACTTATGGCTCAACGCCCCCCTTTCAATTGCTTCACGACCCTCAGGTTGAGAACTACGGGTCTAGACTAGACCTTAAAACTGTGGGTCGCAACCCCATATGGGGTCGTGTAGCTGAATATGTG
>CABFVX010004115.1:57963-71670 GCA_902151425.1 Timema shepardi | reverse complement strand
CCCTCTTATCGCCCAGTTGTGGGCGCCCTTGGCTTTGATTTGGGGGTTTCTAACTGTTGGCTCGCAACCCCGCCCCCCCCTCCAACCCACGAAGTTTCTTGGGAAAGTAACCCACTGCAGTAGAATTGATGTTTTCATTTGAGAGACGGACAGTTTTGACTTGCGTGGGAAGAATCCGTGAAGGCTCCAACTGATGTTTATGTTTAATTTCTTCCTTACATCTGCTGTGTTGTACTGACGTACTGAAGAACTGAATTTTAGTGGGAAGATTTGTTTAGTATGTAAGTGTGAGATGTTAAGGTAGGCGATCATTTTGTGGTTTTTATATCAAAACTTTTTATATTTTGCCAAAAGAAATCAAATATTGTTCCAGTAGAAACATAAAGTTTGTTTTTCTCAGAATGATGATATCAACATTTGTTGATTATCACTCGCATCAGTGGCCACGTGGTCTAATGCGTTACTCTCGCATTAGACCAGGCCACCTTATTATCGGTAGATCGAGGTTCGAATCTCATTCGGATGTACTGAGGGTGTTTTTCCCCAAAATGGTTTTCAACGAAAATGCGGGTGCACTTCTTCTAAATATAACTTTCATAATCCCTAAGACATTAGTATAATTAGTGCATAAGCGTGTAGCCCGAACGGGTAGTAAGACGCGGTGCTAAAATAAAATGAACTATTGATTTCACCCCGTGAAGAAAATTAAACTTTATGACTATAATTTACTTCTTATTACAGTTTTGCGTTGAATCTATTAGTTGCGTGCTCTGCCGCTAAGCGCTCAAAATCGTGTCGGCTATCAACTGTTGGGTTTATGGTCTACCGTATCTCTGACGCGTCACTACATTGTTGGAAGAACGTTTTGTCTGAGTGAGTCTGACAATGTACTAAAAGAAACACAAGACACATCATAGATCAATTTATCTATTGTGACAGGACCTTCTAATAGACAGACCTTGGCGTCAATTTAATATGGCGGTGTCTTTAGTAATAAGCAAGTCTTAAGACTTACGCATTTAAGATTTACTGACGATAGAAATATATTTAAATAGGAATATCGAGAAGTTGAATATTATTAAAATAAATGAGTTATTGAGTGATTTAATAAAACACTTTTATTTTAATAAATCTATAAATTATTGGCGTGTGAAATCAAAAGTTGTGTGTTTCAAATCCTTGTCAAGGAGTTATTTGTTCTAATTTTAAAGAGATGTGCTATGTTGCCAATTCTTCCTGACGTCCAAGATTAATACGACCAGTATCCGCCTCGCCTGTAACTATGTGGATAGAGAATCCGCTGACCCTCTTGAGAGCAACAAGTTATATCCTGTGAGCTTTAGTGAGAGGTTTATGGGTAAGGAAGGCCCTGACACAAACCCCGTATCCGTAAATCTGTACTCCGTAGAAATTGATCAACTTTTAACTTTCTAAGGACTGATTTATACGGACTACCAATCACAGCTGAGTAGATATGCGCATGCGCGTGGAGATCCATCTTAGACACCAAACTAAATTGTCTATAATTATATTTTATTTTGTGATTGGTTATATTCTTATTAAAGATCAAAACACATATATACATAAAGGAAGCACGAAAATAATATTTAAAGTGCTTGCTTTGTTTACATCCGGAATACAAGTACAGTAGAGTCTCGGAAACTCGACCTAATGTGGACTGAGCAAGTGTCGAGTTATTGAAATGTCGAGTTTTACGAATTAACTTGCATAAGATTCATGTTTACTATGTATATATTTAATAAACAAGGATGAATCACAGTACAGTATCAAATATAATGGTGTATATACATATGTGTAATATAGAGAAATACATTACAGTACTGTACATATAATATTGTATTGATTCGAATAACACGTTACTGAATTGGAAAACTAACAAACACAGCAGTTGTAAAAACACCACAACACGACTGTAACACTCGAGTTAAACAAACCGAGAGAGGTGTTATACAGTTGAATGAACTTGGATTGTGATGACTGGAGTCAACAACTCTGTGCACGTGCGCGTGCCGAGTTACGCGGAACGTCGAGTTACACGGAATGTTGAGTTATTGAGTGTAGAGTTTCTGATCCTACATTTTTTCACATTTTCAGGCTGATTTATTTTAAGATTGATAGTTATAATCGTGTTATAAGTATATTTATTGTGATTGTATTACATTTTAAGTATATCATGGAAGTTTTCTCTAGAAAGTTTTGTTTTTTAGTTTATTGATCAGCTGACTGATTGTCGCTCACTCCTTGCTGTAGACGATTTTATTTTGAGTTTTTCGATTGGACGAAGTCTCAGACCATCTCATTGGTTGGAACGGTCACGCGATTACGGATATGGACGGTGTGATTGCTAATAGAATTTTCTAAGGACCAGGACCATGGAGTGCGGACCACGGACCTACGGATACACGGGGTCTGTATTCGGTGGAGAGGCTAATATTATTCGTCGCCGAGCCGTGTGGCTTGGTTCCATCTGGCACGCGAACGTCTCAACTCATTTAGAAGCCATTTGCAACAACGTGGGCTCGTGATTTATCAGGGAATATTTCAACTACTGACTATACTCGCGGGCAGCCTATAGGACGGAGCGACCACAACACCTCAGGGCGACAGTAGCATACAAAGTTTGACCATGAGTATAGAATGATGGAAGGTCAGGTCAAACTATTCTCACCGCATGAAATGTTTTTATTGACTAACTTTATTTATTAGTAAATTTTTATGAATGAAGACCCTTAGGGTGAAAGAGGGTTGGAGACAGATATAGCTTCCTGTTTTTAAAGTGTAATATCCATATTAAAATAAATAAAGCACCAAAAATTAAAGTAATTATTTGGTGTAAGAGTGAACTCGGCTCAAATTGTTTTGTTTGTTTTAATTTCGATAATCCTGATGATAAGATACTTCAAGGGGTAGATATATAAATATTAATAATGCATCACAATATTTATTTAATTTAATATTTTACAGATCCATACAACTGTCGATATTTTCTGTATAATGTTTTCTTTTACATATATATCTATATATATTTTAAATTGTCTAGACTGCCATGACGGGGAGATCGGGGTTCGAATCTCGGTTAAGTGTACTGAGGATAATTTTCCCTTAAGCGTTTTCCACCTCAAATGCTGGTGCACTTCCTTCCTCAACATGCCATTTCATCCCTAACACATTAGAACATAGCTCAGACGGGTAGTTAGCCACGGTATTGGAAAAAAAGGTAAAGTTACCTGTATTTAGGTAATAATAATAATAATAGTGCACGGCGATTTTATATAAAAATGACAATAAAAGATAACATCGTGGCAGGCGAGCTATACCGACCGAGCAGCCGTCACGTATTGGCGAACATAGTGCCAACTTCTGCGGATAGAGGGTGTCATGTGGTCAGCACCACGACCCATCCGGCCGCTAATCTCAGTTTTCTAGACTGGAGCCGCTACCAATCTATTCACGTGGCTCCTAATATAACCCCGTCACAGGGAGATATGTAAGCGCCGGGGAATGAACACTGGACCTGTGGTTCTGTAGTCAGGGACTCTTGAACCTTAGACTACAGAGGTCACATTATATTAAATTAATTAATTATAAAATTAAATGTTATCAATGTTCTGCACCAAAAACAAGTATTTAATATTTACTATAAAAGTCGCCCCAAAATGTTAATTAGTGAGACAATAGGTGTGCGTTGTCGACCTGAATGGTTACAAGTATCATACCCTGCTCTCTTACGGTCATAACGAGAACTTATTGTGTCCTAGAATTACCGGCTCGGTGGCTCTACGAACAAAAGCACTTGTACAGTCGTATCACGAAAAGGGGATACAGTGTAGGCCAGTGTGACGGACAATGTTCAGGGAAGATGGGATGCAATTGTTTTAAAATTGCCTCTATCAGCCCTAAAAAAAATGTACTGTACATTAAAAGACAGTTTGATGGAGACCAGTGAAACAATTTTTCAATATTAAAAAAACCCCGATGAAATGTAAGTATTTTAAAATGAAAAAACCCTATTTGACGGATCCCAATCTCGTGAATAAAGAATACATCTAGTGCAATGTAGTGCAATGAGATAGGATGGAGCCCAGGGCCGCCCTCAGGGGGTGTACAAACGGTGGGGCCACACAGGGCCCCGCAATTTAGGGGGGGTCTAACACTTACATATGTCTTAGAATAACTTTTGAACGCATTTACCGATTTTATTCATTATTATTAGCACCACGTCTTACTACCCGTTCGGGTTATACGCACTTACGCTAATGTGTAATGGTAGGGTGATTGTGAGATGAAATGGAGGACCTACAGTTTAACGTGGAATCCGAACCACGGTGGAGGCCTGGTATTCCCCACATTCACAAGATGTCTTGTCAGAGGTGAAGGAAGGGTTTGGTAATCAGATAAATCTGTGCCGGGACCGAGGATTGAACCCCGGCCGCTAGCATAGAATTCTGACACCTTACCCCTAGACCACCAGGTCACCTTTTATTCAAAGTTGGTCGCCTCAGTCAGCGAGAAGGTATCAGGCAATGGTCTATGTCGTTTAATGGAACTACTTATATAGTCTGTTCAAGCTTATACACCCTTTAACCCTTAACCTACAACCACTCTTTGTCATTAATAAAGAGGGACCCGCTTCGATGGCCACATGGTCTAAGGCGTAACCATTGCAGGACTAGACTGCCGATGACGAGAAGATTGAGGTTAGAATATCGGTCTGATATACCGAGAATGCTTTTCCACTCTCTCTCTCTCCACGCAAATGCGGGTTCACTTCCTCCAAACGCAACCTTCCTAATCCCTAGCCCATCAGCGTGATTAGTACGTAAACATATAACCCAAACGGGTAGTAAGACGCGGTGCTACAAGAAAAAAAAGTGTAAATAAAACTATGAAGCTTGTTATCTGAAGGTAAATAAAGGGGATAGCTCTCAACTCTCTTAAAATGTTCTGTTCTGGGCCCGTAAAACAATTATTACTGTGTTTGTCAGAGGAGGGATAAAGTTAGAGACATCTTCCATCCAGCCCAGCCTCACAGCTCCGCTAATATGAATCAAAGGGCGTTCAAAATTAACTAATATCACATTTTCACACATTTTTTTCCCTATGAATAAAACTCAAAATATAGGGTTATAAATCCAGTTCCAAATTATGAGCTACTACAGAAGCCCCGTGGTTTCTTTGGTGCCGACTGACAGCTCACAGTTGACTTCTGACAGTCAACATTTAGGGTATATACCTACATTTTGACTGTCAAAAGTGATAGTTGATGAACACATGTTTTTGCAGATAATCTGGTTCGGCGTAGGGATACGTAATTTGGTCTGGTAACTTTTTATAGCTGTCAGTCAGCACCAAAGAAGCCACGGGGCTACTGTAGCTACCCATCACACCCGCTTCCGTGGTTGCGTGGTCCAACACAACGCTCTTGCAGTAGACTGGACTGCCGATGATGGGGAGATCAAGGTTTTGATTAAATAATTGATTTGGATAAGGATTCATATCATGATACGGATATAATCACTTTTTGCTCGCATCCGTGTTTTAGTTGACTAATTCCAACAAAAAACGTTTATTGTCACATAACTATAATAACTACATAGATTGTCTCGCGGACTTTTTTGTCCACATTAGTGAGAACGTTCAATATGTATAGTATTTTTTTATGTAATACCAATAGTTTTTGCAGCGCACGCGGAGAAAGCATATTTTTAGGCAAATTTTTTTATGCCTTGTGTCAGTAAAACTATCGACATTTTAATGAGAAATAAATTAAATTTTCAAAATAAAATATAGCCTATGTTNCCCGTTCGGGTTATACGCACTTACGCTAATGTGTAATGGTAGGGTGATTGTGAGATGAAATGGAGGACCTACAGTTTAACGTGGGATCCGAACCACGGTGGAGGCCTGGCATTCCTCACATTCACAAGATGTCTTGTCAGAGGTGAAGGAAGGGTTTGGTAATCAGATAAATCTTTGCCGGGACCGAGGATTGAACCCCGGCCGCCAGCATAGAGGTCCGACACCTTACCCCTAGACCACCAAGTCACCTAATTTTTAAAATCAGTCCAGTAGTTTTGGAGTTTATCCATTACGAACAAAAAATCAAATCTTTCCTCTTTATAATATTAGTGTAAATGTAGGGATAAAAGGGTAAAGCTCGGGCCATTTCTGTGACCTGACAAAAGCTCTCGACTACATAGATCCCGACCTGCTGTTAAAACTACCATCTGGCGGAGTGATATTTATAAAAACAGGACCCTGATGATCGCGGCCGTACCTTGGAGCTGAAAGATGGTGGCCTGGTACTCCGCCAGTTTCTCGTCCACGTAGTCCTGACTCTGACTCGCGATGATGTCCGCCGTGGACAGACCGGAGTGGTCGGCGTCGTAGTCGTCGTGCATGAGCGTCGGTTCCAGGGGCACCCCGACGTACTCCACCTCGTAGGGCGGGTAGAAGTAATCCGGGGAGGGGTACATCATCGGGGGCGGCGTCTGGAACAAATCCTCCGTGACATACTACCTCTGCACGTCCATCCGGAAGACAGGGTTTGGAGGATATGTACCCGTATTTGCGTGGAGGAAGGGTGAACAATCAATACACGCAGACTTGTTCAAAATTCTGCTGGTCCTCCCTCAAGAGACATTGATCGGTAAAGTCTCTCCATCCCTGCTCTAAGTAACGATATACCTGCTCTAAGTCACGATATACTGTTCTAAATCACGCTATACCTGTTATAAGTCACACTATATCTGCTCTAAGTCACGATATACCTGATCTAAGCCACGATATACCTGTTCTAAGCCACACTATGCCTGATCTAAGTCACGTAATACCTGTTCTAAGTCACACTATACCTGTTCTAAGTCACACTATACCTGCTCTAAGCCACGCTATACCTGCTCTAAGTCATGATATAACTGTTCTAAGTCACACTATGCCTGCTCTAAGTCACTATATACCTGTTCTAAGCCAAGCTATACCTGCTCTAAGCCAAGCTATACCTGCTCTAAGTCACGATATAACTGTTCTAAGTCACACTATGCCTGCTCTAAGTCACTATATACCTGTTCTAAGCCAAGCTATACCTGCTCTAAGTCACGATATACCTGTTCTAAGTCACACCATACCTGCTCTAAGTAACGATATACCTGTTCTAAGCCAAGCTATACCTGCTCTAAGTCACGCTATACTTGAAACTGAATTCTGACTACGCCCTCATTGTTTGCTCCTCCCCTGGGTGCACCACTGGGTGCCACTACTGCACTATTCACCAACTAAATTCAAAATGGGCCAATGACCCCGTGCTGGTGTTCAACTGACCTGAGAGGGGAAGCGGTAGGGCCGAGGCCCTGGAGGCGGGGACATGCCCGGGGGCAGGGGGACGGGCCACATAGGTCGCGGGCATGGCATGAAAGGAGGTCCTGGGGACGCCATGCGCCTTCCTCCGGGGGAAGGGCACCCGAACATGGGTGACCCCGGGGGTGGGCGACGCGGGGGTGTCATGATGGGCGGCGGCGACGGGCCGTATAAGGGCGAACCCGGCCTGAAGGACACCGGTGAGGGGGAGGGCGGGGCGCGGCCCCAGCCCCTCGGTGGCGGCCCTGACATAGCTCTCTGTGGAGGGGGGGCCGTCAAGTAAACATCGCCCCTTCAGGTGCCCCCAGCACACGACACGGGGGAGGCTTCGAGGTACCTGTAACATACGAGAACAAACATATGTACACACGTGACCTTGTAACATGAGAACAAACATAGCTACACACATGACCTTGTAACATGAGAACAAACATAGCTACACACATGACCTTGTAACATGAGAACAAACATATACTACACACATGACCTTGTAACATGAGAACAAACATAACTACACACATGACCTTGTAACATGAGAACAAACATAGCTACACACATGACCTTGTAAAATGAGAACAAACATAGCTACACATATGACCTTGTAACAGGAGAACAAACATAGCTACACACATGACCTTGTAACATGAGAACAAACATAACTACACACATGACCTTGTAACAGGAGAACAAACATAGCTACACACATGACCTTGTAACATGAGAACAAACATAGCTACACACATGACCTTGTAGTATTGAGAACAAACATAGCTACACACATGACCTTGTAGTATGAGAACAAACATAGCTCCACACATGACAACAAACATAACTACACACATGGCCTTGTAGTATGAGAACAAACATAGATACACACATGACCTTGTAACATGAGAACAAACATAGCTCCACACATGACAGCAAACATAACTACACACATGACCTTGTAACATGAGAACAAACATAGCTACACACATGACCTTGTAACATGAGGACAAACATAGCTACACACATGACCTTGTAACATGAGAACAAACATAACTACACACATGACCTTGTAACATGAGAACAAACATAACTACACACATGACCTTGTAACATGAGAACAAACATAGCTACACACATGGCCTTGTAGTATGAGAACAAACATAGCTCCACACATGACAACAAACATAACTACACACATGACATTGTAGTATGAGAACAAACATAGCTCCACACATGACAACAAACATAACTACACACATGACCTTGTAGTATGAGAACAAACATAGATACACACATGACCTTGTAGTATGAGAACAAACATAGCTCCACACATGACAGCAAACATAACTACACACATGACCTTGTAACATGAGAACAAACATAGCTCCACACATGACAGCAAACATAACTACACACATGACCTTGTAACATGACAACAAACATAGCTCCACACATGACCTTGTAACATGAGAACAAACATAGCTCCACACATGACAGGCTTAGATTGAAAGTAGTGATGGCTTTAATGATAGCTTTTAAAACGTATCTCAAATGGCCTGTACCATTACTTAAAATTATAATTTTGTTGGTCAAACGTTTGTGTTGATGTTTGTCCGAAAATGGACATTGGCGCTCTTAAATTAGGCATTCCATAACCGTCCGTGCACCCCCAGATATAATTTATCTTCAACTTTGTACCCACAAATTCTTTGATGTATGATGCAAGCTACACATATTCTGTAATAGGATATTATATAAAATACAAATTACATCTAAAATAATGCAAAAAAAAAGTTTTAAATGAGAAATATACAACATATTTATAGATTTTTGAATTATTTTTACGTAGACCTTAAGACACCCGGGGTACGCGTACCTTAGGTTGAGTACCACAGCGGGGATCCAGGGAATGCGAGAAAGGTTGGTGTTTTTGCACTTTTTATACCAACTTTTTTTGTGAAAACAGATCAAATATTAAATAATACTACTATGAAGCCACATGGCTTACTCACTCACTAACTGACATTAATGTTTACCCATTTCCAGATGGGCTAGAAAATTGAAATTTGGTAAAATTATAGCTTCTAGCTTGTAACCCACGGGAAAATTCCAAAAAGCTAAAAAAATTAATTTTCAACCCCCCTTTATATCGTTATTGCAAGTTTATTTGAAGCCTTGTAGACGGCCTCCTTAGATCGTACCCTCGTACTTGGACTAGTTGGGTATACCTCGTAGACAAGTTTTGTTCGTGAGTGCGGCCACTGTAGCTCTTGGCTGTAGCTACAGTAGCCCCGTGGCTTCTTTGGTGCTGACTGACAGCTCACAGCTCACTTCTGACAGTCAACATTTAGGTATAATACCTAAATTTTGACCATCAGAAGTGACAGCTGCTAAACACATGTTTTTGCAGATCATTTGGTTCGGTGTAGGGATACATAATTTGGTCTGGTAACTTTTCAAAGCCGTCAGCTGTCAGCTGTGAGCTGTCAGTCAGCACCAAAGAAGCCACGGGGCTACTGTATTTGGGCCTAACCGGGGCTAATTATCCCCGTACAAGAGGGACCAGGATAGCGCCTCCTCATTGTGACTATGATGTTAACCCGCTATTAATTGCCATGGATAGAGCGTTTGATCGCTCAATCGCTAGACGCTAGAACCTGAGTGAGCACAAGATGATGAGATAGTGGTAATGTTCTTTGGGGAGCTCTTTCTTGAGGTCACATCAAGGGACTGACCCGCCACTGTTCACTTTGTTGCAGTGGGCGAGTTGTAAGGATTGTCTTCCCGGGACCCTTTAGGATCCTGGATATTGATCCCAAACAGTAATTAGCTTTAGTGAACCCCTGTTGGCTCATCCGCCTGTACACACAGGGCTCATTAGACTGGACGTTTTGTTTTCAGGTTATTGTGTATTTGTGTATCTACCTGTTGTGATACTACACTCTACAATCACATTATATTTATTACATTATTATTATTATTATCACAGCGTCTTACTACCCGTTCAGGTTATAAGCACTTACGCTAATGTGTAATGGTAGGGTGATTGTGAGATGAGATGGAGGACCTAAAGTTTAACGTGGGATCCGAACCACGGTGGAGGCCTGGCATTCCCCACATTCACAAGATGTCTTGTCAGAGTTGAAGGAAGGGTTTGGTAATCAGATAAATCTGTGCCGGGACCGAGGATTGAACCCCGGCCACCAGCACAGAAGTCTTGACACCTTACTCCTGGACCACCGGGTCACCTTGAAAGTGTAAAATAATTTAATGCGAAATTTAATTATCTTTTTTGCTTCCAATGATTTGGTAGAAATATCAAGTTACAACCGGCAAACGTTATCAGGAAAATGTGTATTTGTTTATTCGCCACTTGTGGCGCCACTATCGAAATAAACTGCACCACTGATGACGGGGAAATCGGGGGTTAGAGTAAAATTCGGGTGTTCCCTCCCCCTCTAAATGCTGGTACATTTCCTGCAAATTAAATCTTACTCATCCGACACACTCGCGTATAAAAGCCGGAGCGGTGAGACGCGGTGACGAACAACACCCCCTGGAGGGGACGTAGCCGACCACCGCCAAATGTTGCCTTGCCTCTATTTCCGTCCGCCCCCTCGCCCTCCCCCCCCTCCTCCTCCGGGGCTCCTCCAGCTCTTCCGAGAAGCTCGCTAATGTGGGGTACACACTAGAGCTGGGGAACTTAAGGGGGACGTCTCCCTCAAGCAGAGCTCTCCGTCATTATCTGGAGACCAGGGTTAGCATGAGTCCTTGCTTTCCACGGACATGTCCTCTTTTTTTTACAGATACGTCCTTTTTTTTAGATGTAAAATATATGTCCAGCCGAATTTTTAGAAAGGACGAAGCTGTCCGGAGTTTCAACCACATGTGTTGCTGAGAGTACAAATATTAATATATCGTTGATGATGTCTCAGAATGTGTCGGATTTAGTCCGTTCAACAAATGTCCTCGTTGACTTTGATGGTCTCCGGGTAAAATGCTCGTCTCAGGACCCGATTTCTGAGGGTTCAAACCCAGACGGGGTTGACGGGATTTTCTTGAGCGATAAACACCCGTAGCACAACTTGCATCGGAGGGGAAGTAAAGCCGTCGGTCCCACGTCGATTGTGGCGTGTAAGAGGAATCCTGGAGGGTGTGTGAAAATACTTTTCCCGGCAAAAATTGGTAGATCCTTTTCGCTCTCGCTCATAGAAATCTCGTGTTCTAATATAATCAGTCGGTTCATAAAAAGAACGTTAAATACCTCAAATAAGTAAATTAGATAATATAATATATAATATATTTATTTGTCTAGTACGATAGAGTAATGTTTCTAAAGGCCAATTCTGACGACCCGATAAAAAGTTGGCGCTGCTTCGTTAGGAAATGAACTCGACACATAATTAATTATAATAAAACAAGTGACCCGGTGGTCTAGGGGGTAAGTTGTCGAACTTCTGTGCTGGGGGTCCGGGGTTCAATCCTCGGTCTCGGCACAGATTTATCTGATCACCAAACCCTTCCTTCACCTCTGACAAGACATCTTGTGAATGTGGGGAATGCCAGGCCTCCACCGTGGTTCGGATCCCACGTTAAACTGTAGGTCCTCCATTTCATATCACAATCACCCTAACCATTACACATTAGCGTAAGTGCGTACAACCCGAACGGGTAGTAAGACGCGGTGCTAATAATAATAATAATAATAATAATAATAATAATAATAACAATAATAATAATAAAACAACTAGCAAACCTGACCACAAATTGAGCAATACTTGGGTAAAATTGAAAAAAAAAATCAGTAAATACTTTGTCTACACCAAATCAAATAATTAATCTTCTCAAATGAATAAAATACAAAGACGTAAATTTTAGCTTTAAAAAAAACTTTAGTTGAAAATGGAAAATTTATAACAGGTTTTCATATTTACAAAGTGTTTCAGAAAAAAAAATGCGTCTGAGGGAGTAGAGAGGGGGGCTGACCTTTTCGACTTCCGGTAAAAATTGTAATTTTAAGCAAGGTCACCCATCTCCAGCTCAACACGTTTCTATTTATGTGCTCATTTTGTCACTTTATACCCATAAAAAGGTCGATCTTGGGTCTGGCAAGAATAAACACTTTCGTATTAGAGAAACGGATTCTAATATTCGGCGTAGGAAAAATACTATTATAGTGTACAAGTTGTATTTATTTTTACCACATAAGTACACACACATTAATTACATGTATATATTTATTTATATTAGAGTTGGTTCAAATCCACTATTTTACGAATCCCAATCTCCAATTTACCATCGAATCCCGAGTCTAAATCTTGTAAAAAAGTATGAATCTCAAAGTAAATATAAGTATAATATAATAATAGAAAATATAAATATTAATTAAATGTTTATTATTATTATTATTAGCCCCGCGTCTTACTACCCGTTCGGGCTATACGCACTTACGCTAATGTTGTAATGGTAGGGTGAGTGTGAGATGAAATGGAGGACCTACAGTTTAACGTGGAATCCGAACCACGGTGGAGGCCTGGCATTTCCCACATTCACAAGATTCACAAGATGTCTTGTCAGAGGTGAAGGAAGGGTTTGGTAATCAGATAAATCATTGCCGGGAGCGAGGATTGAACCCCGGCCGCCAGCATAGAAGTCTGACACCTTACCCCTAGACCACCAGGTCACCAAATTAAATGTTAACATTCTTTCTTATAATCCATTCATAATAACATTCATACATTCAGTTGAGTGTTAAATTACTGGTCTGGGGCCTGGTTCATAATATAATATAATTGTTAGAGCTATAAAACTAATTTCCCTTGCAATTTTTTTCTAAACGGTTTTATGGATTTAAGGCTAGCATCAGAAATGTTCTCGAATCTTAGAATCTCTAGTATCCTCAAGGTCTCGAGGGTCTCCTCCCTAATATAATACAAACATAGACAACATCAACATGTTCGTACATGACAACACTAAACAACATGATGATCGGGGAGAATTCCATCCCCAGCGCCGGCCTTGCCGAGCACCAATCAGATGATTCCGGACGTCTCCAAATGAGGTCCTCTTCGTGAATATAACACGTGACGTCACTAGCGAGCGTGCTGTGACGTCACCTGGCAGCCGGCCAATCAATTTCTTAGTAGCGACCCGGGTAGCAAGAAACGCGTAAATACAAATTTGGAAACTTTAATAAGATTTGTTTTAAAGGGTTTTTCTTGTATACCGTGGTCTTACTACCCATCCGGGTTAAATTAAACTGATGCAAAAGATTAAGAAGGTAGAATTTAAATTGAAATTGTACACGCATTTGCGTAGAAATAAATGGGGGGGGGGGGGAAC
>CABFVX010004115.1:28887-57588 GCA_902151425.1 Timema shepardi | reverse complement strand
ACCTTTTCTATTCCAGGCGAGGCGAACGTCTTAACCAACGTGGCCATCGATGAAGGCTAAAACCATTTATCAATACTTTGAACACAACGGAGTAGTAATAATAATAATAGTGATAAACAACCCCTTTCGGGGGTCGAATGGACTAAGGCATCGCTATCGCAGTCATGTGCTCCGGAACAGTGGGGGGAGGGGGGGCTGGGACTATCTTAAGGCCCCCAATATTTACCAAGTAAATTCAAAACCCATGTATAAAACCACACAACCGTTACCATTAGTTTGGTAAGTTTATGTCGACCATAAATTATAAATAAAAAACTGTAAACTAAATGATTGTTTATTTCGATACCAATCCGAGACCGAGGTGTGAGTTCTCATATCAGTAGAAGTATCGAGTAAAAAACTATCGCTATCGAAAGTAAAATATTAATATTGGTAAAGTGACATCACCCGGATAATCTTGATTCCTTCTAATACAGTAGCCCCATGACTTCTTTGGTGCTGACTGACAGCTCACAACTGACTTCTGACAGTCAACATTTAGGTATATACCTCAATTTTGACTGTCAGAAGTGACAGATGCTAAACACATGTTGTTTCAGATTATTTAGTTCGGCGTAGGGATACATAATTTGGTCTGGTAACTTTTCAAAGCATTCAGTCAGCACCAAAGAAGCCATGGGGCTACTGTAAATAAGTCGCGTTGATAAATGGAAACATAAATAAGTCTTGTAAAATTGAGTGAAGAATGACCATCGGCACGGGACGAATCCTGGATAGCTCAGTGGTAAGATCATTGTCGTACAAAGCCGAAGGTCCCGGTTTCGATTCCCGTGTCCAGGTGTCATTTTTTTCAATTTTCAGAATATGATATCTAAGTGGTGTTATCCTAGCATTACCAATAGTTTCGGCCATTTGTTTCATAAATAAGTTTGTCATAACAAATTTCGGGTTAAAAAAAAAAGACGTAAATTTGATAGACTGCAATTAGAATACGGGAAACCCCAGTGGTTTTGGGGTAGAGTGCTCAACCTCAAGACCTGATGGTTGCGGGTTCAAACCCAGCTGGGGTGACGTATTTTTCTTAAGCTATAAATATCCTTAGCGCAACTTACTTTGAGAGGGAAAGTAAAGCCGCCGGTCCCGTGTCGATTGGGGGGATGTAAAAGAGGATACCTTTACCGGCAAAATTGGTAGGCCCTTTCACTCTCGCTCTTAGAAATTCTCGTGCAGCTGATATAACCAGTCGGTTCAGAAAGCACACGTTAAATAACTTCAAATAAATTAAATTAGTTGTATCTAAAGAAACATTATAAATTGATGTTTTTATAATCAATTCCAATTGAAATATTGTTTAAAGTTTTTTTTTCTTGTCCAAAAACTACGTTTAACCCCAGTACACATGAAACCATTTCTTGTACAAAATTGTTTGCGAGAAATCGTGTAAAATGTTGGCCACATTGATTGAACACAAGTTCTAGCCAGAGTTTGTTCTCAAGGCGTGTAACGCGCCTTCAATATCTGAACAATACGATGGCTCTTTTGACCATATATGGTTAGATAATAATGTTCTAAATATCATTGACAATAGACAACTTCCCAATCATTTTTAAGGACTAACAATATGAATGTACACTATTACACTATAGTCGCGATTAACCGGCCTTGTTCTCGATGCCAACCAGCGCGTTTTAGTATAAACAAACCGGCACATAACCTCCATAAAACATTTACTGAACTATAATGTATTCCATTTGACTCTCTATTTTCACTTGTTCTTGCTTTGTAGCCAATGTTTCATTTACAAAATAAACTATTGTCTAGTAAATATATTATTAGAAATTTATTTATTGTTTAGTTTGTATACTGTCCCCCTACAATAATTATTGTATTCCTATTTTACATCGAAATCATAAAATGAACAGATTATACTAAAACAAAGTTTGTAATAATACTGTTTTGGATCTCTCTCATATATTCAAAAAGTCGTGGATGAAGTGTATTTTTATTTAAAGAACTATGTACATTTTCCTTTTAATATTTCATCCATGGAAGACCAGGCGTTTTCAGAAGTAATTTCAAAAAATTACGTTTTAGAACTTTCTTTCTTTAAAACAAACTCCCTTCGTTCTATTTGAAAATCATGTGATATGCTGGCTGCCTTTACCCAATAGGAAGCTAGCCTTCGCAACATCAGGTTGCCAGGAGTTATCCTATTAGTTTTAACACTGGTGACAAGGGGTCCAAGAAGCAAGGGGTAGGTCATATACAAGCAATATCGGGTTGCCAGGAGTTATCCTATTAGTTTTAACACTGGTGACAAGGGGTTCAAGAAGCAAGGGGCAGGCCATATACAAGAAGCTTGTGCGTATAGTAATCCACAGAACTTAGCAATATCACAGAACACACTAATATAGATAAAATCTCAGTTTGTAACAGATCTCCGCGTCAGTTCGTAAATGAACAAAAAACTGTATTTTAATATTAAATTTACAATACTGAAGTGAAATTAATAAAATAAATCGTGTACAATGTTAAATCTATACTAATTTCAACAAATAATCAATACATAATCCTACAGTAAGAAATACACGTCGAATCAAATCGTCATAGCCCTGTGATAACAAATGGGCAGTAAGGCGTGCACGCGTCATAATATAAAACGGTATCGCTATAATTGCTGCCCAACCGTGGGGCATGCACGGGTCCACATACTCATCATCATCATCATCATCATCGGCATAAAATCCGAAATCATTATAAGTTAAATGTTGTGATTTTTTTTAAAGCAGGCAAACCCACACTGAAAATTATTTAAACTCGAATTCCATTTTAGCAGGATTTTCCGTTATCCGGCCCATAATGCCATCCCTTTAGGCCTGATAGTCACGACTATCTTTTTGTTTCTAAAACAGTTGAAAATATCTATATTTGGGGGTTTAAACTCCTATATTAATCTACTATTTGTTTTTCCTTCGAGTTTTTGGGCATCCAAATTGTATTTTCTCTAACGAACGGATAACCATTCAAATTCTAAGTGTTGATTTAAATAAAATTGCCGAGGTTTATATATTTAAAAAAAGCAAGTAATTTTAAGTTAATAGACTGTCTATTGTATGTATCATTTCTCCCGCAACACACTCCTGTATTTGTTGATAATACATCCCGCAAAACACAGCTGTATGAAATATAGTATTGGATATATTTCAAGGCGTCAGTAGTTAATGGGATATGTATAATGTACTCCTGTATTTGATGACAATACTCCCCGCAGCACACAACTGCATCACTTATAGTATCACATCTATCTCACGTGCATAAGTAGTTTATTGGATGTAGAATGTACTCCTGTAGTTGATGACAATACTCCCCGCAGCACACAGTTGCATCACATATAGTATCACATCTATCTCACGGCATAAGTAGTTTATTGGATGTAGAATGTACTCCTGTATTTGTTGATAATACTTCCCGTAACACACAGTTGTATGAAATATAGTATTATAGCTATCTTAAGACGTCAGCAATTGCAAATAATCTACACCGCACCTCTTATAGTCTGATTGATCGTGCAGGGGCCCTATTACAGTCTGACTGATCGTGTAGGGGCCCTATTACAGTCTTATTGATCGTGTAGGGGCCCCATACAGTCCGACTGATCGTGTAGGGGCCCTATTACGGTTTGATTGTGAGTGCTACGCCACGACAATTTATAAAACCGTTATGATCAATATTATAATTGTATCCCTACATTTCCTTGCAGAGAACGGCCAGATTATTTTGTGTTTAGTGTTGAAGCTTGAACGTTAGTGTAAAATGGTATTGAAGCATTGAGGTGCTAGTGAGCATTGTTAAGATAACAACAATGGTATAAACTAGGAAATACATCTTTTAACGATTCAAATCTCTGCGCACAACCCAAACGAGAAGCGCCATTAGTTTTTTTTTTAATCTTCCGAAAGACCAAGGAAGTGTCAGTGGGGACATAGAGTATTAGGCAACACCACTGTGCAGACACGTTAGGCGTGTTGCCTAGAGCGCCCCTACTCCCTGATTCCGGTTTTCCTATGCCACGCTTCTTAGGGGTCATCCATAAACTACATATACGCTTTTTATCGCCTTTTTTTTACCCCCCTCACCCCGCGTAACACCAAGTAGACATTTAGCCTCAAACCTCCCCCCCCCTCCCATGTAATATTAGAGCTCCCCCTTTTCAACAGCGTCACGTGGTTTATGGATGACCCCTTACTGCCAGGGAAAATAGACAGAGGATCGTGGATTTTAAAGAAAGGTGCCAGCATTCGCCTGAAAAAAAGGATCACTAGTGAAATAAAACTTGATGGATCCAGATAAACGCCAGCGAGTTCGACTGGTGTGTATGACTCCGGCCTGAGAGGTTTGGTACCCGTGTTCGATTCCTGACTAGCTGCATCGAGTGTATTACTTTCAAGTCTCGCTCACTGTCAATAGCTCCTCATTTTCTCTTTTTCACCATCCTCATCCTTACCTCCTTAGATTAAGTCGTTAACATACCTCGTGTTTTAAACGAATGAATATATATAATTATGTATTCAAACTAAAACACACAAAGAACATAAGTAAAAGTTCAAAATAAATGATAGCACGCTTAAACAACGAATTATTTATTTGCGGTATTTAACGGGCACTTTATGAATCGACTGATTATATCAGAACATGAGAATTTATATGAGCGAGAGCTAAAGCACCTGCCAATTTTGCCGGGAAAGGTATTTTCTCATGCCACAATCGACATTAGGGACCGACAGATTTACTTCTCCTCCGAAGGAAGTTGTGCTACCAATTTATATCTCTCAATAAAAATCCGTCAAACCCAACCTTGAACCCACGACCGCCGAGGTCGACAACTAAGTTTAAACCGGAGGGTGTCCCGGACCACCTGGCTACGTCACCGCTTGTACGACCTACCCGGCTACCTAGGCAGACCTCGTCAAACAATCTCCCAAGGGCGTGTCGCACAGAGACTGTCCGCGGCGAATGTTATAATTGGATGTATTACTTGATTGGCACACGACCAATAACCCCAATTTATCCTCTTGTTTACGTCAGGTTGGGGTTTAGTTGGCTCGTCTAAGTTTAGACGACTCGTATTTGGGTCACAGATTTTTAACTTTTAATAATTCTTGGGGCGAATCTACAAAGTAGCGAGCGCCTGACGGGGGCAAAACAAACACGGACTCAAATTTGACTTGATTGATTACACCACGGCCGTCATTAAATTACGTAAGGAGTTTTTTCATGATTTTTGGAAACCCCCCTTTTACAGTCCCCAAATGTAAGGTATCGTAAGATTTCACGTACCCCCCAACCTTTATCTTACGTACTTTTTGTAATATTTAATTATAAATATTATTTATAACAAAAAGTTAGTTGACTTGTTTATTGTAATTAGCTATTTTTTGTGCAAAATGTGAAGTCTATATACATTATTTATTAAAAACAGAGAAAATTAATGATTAAAATGGGGTTAGTCGGTTAATGAAAATAACACATTTAAAAGTTTTCTGCCATTTTTATTGTGTTTTTTTAAGATTTTATCTCACCATAAATATCGATAAGAAAAAAAACCTTAAGTAAGATGGATTTTGAACACCCTCTCCCCTCGAGAGAAAACTTAAAGAGGATATTGAACTCCTCTTCCCCCACCCCCCCAAAAAAACCTTACTTTATTTAATGCCGACCCCTAAGCTACTGTAATATATTAGAGTTGGCTCTAAGTGTATTATTTTACTGTGTATATATATATATATATTGTGTATAAATCAAGGTACACTTAGATAATTAATGATTAAATGCAGAATCAGCCACGTGATAAATTGCGGGGTTACCCCGGCCAATACTTTTCTTTTCCTCAAACAGACAGAAAAAAAATCTTTATTTCATTTCTTCCGACCCAGTTATTAATGAATTTTAAGAATCTAATAAAAATTTTAAAAAATTCTAGATTCTAGGTGTTTGTCCACAGACGCTATCAATTTTTAAAAATCCCAGCCCTTTGCGTGCGGTGGATGTCGCGCAATACTCAAGACAGACAGACAAACTATTCATTTTATTAATATAAATAATCAAATATTGTTGCTGTAATTAACAAAATGTATTCGGAATAATATACTGGGAACCACCCCAAATTAGAAAAGGGTAAATATCCAAATATATTGACAAATGCAGAGTCCGGAGATGAGCTTGAAAGTGAAGATGATATTAATAGTTCTATTGAATACAATGAAAGTCCAGAAGATAATGCTGTTGAGGCACAAGAAGAAGAAGATAAAGATGGTCGTCTTCCTCCACCGCCAAAACAACTGCAACTCACTACAGCGGGGTCAATTGCAACTGCAAAACTCACTGCTCAAAGGTTTAGTGATGGAAGCTTCTAGAAGCATATGAAGAAAACCCCTATAAGGTCCCCATACTATTAATTGCTAGTGGAACATTCTAAAATTTCTTCTTTAGAAAACATTTTGTTCTGTAAATCAACTAAGGGTTACCCGCCTCGGGTGGCGTAGTTGGCTTCCGTCTTGAGCCAGACTGCCGAGGACGGGGAGATCGAGGTTCGAAACTAGGGTCTGATGTCCTGAGGGTGATTTTTCCTAAATGATTTCCCAATATCTCTCCACGCAAATGCGGTTACACTTCCTTTGAATTCAATCTTACCGATCCCATAATTCATTAGCGTAATTAGTACATATAGCCCGAACGAGCAGTAAGCTACGGTGCGATAAAACAACCGGTAGCTTAAATTACAAGTGAAATGATATCTGAACTTGTACAGTAGCCCCGTGGCTTCTTTGGTGCTGACTGACAGCTCACAGCTGACTTCTGACAGTCAACATTTATGTATATATCTAAATTTTGACTGTCAAAAGTGACAGATGCTAAATACATGTTTTTGCAGATCATCTGGTTCGGCGTAGGGATATGTAATTTGGTCTGGTAACTTTTCAAAGCCGTCAGTCAGCACCAAAGAAGCTATGGGGCTACTGTAGCTAAACTAGCAACTGAACTGGAAGATAAACTGGCAGATGAGCTCACAGCTGGCAGCTACACAACTCCCAACATTCTTGAAAGCTGTTTCCAGTCACCCAACTGCTCTTTCGCACGATGATAGTAAAACCCGAAGCTCCTAACATCCCCTGTGACTGGTTTAACGGGACATAAATCAACCGGGTCTCTCTGTCTCTCTCTCTCGGGAACAGATTCAACCCAACAAATTTAAAGTATCATTTTGTTTGTGAGCATCTTACAGCGGCTATTTAAAAGGCCGTATTTATATCGTTGACATGCCATTATCGATAAAACTCTCGACAGGAAAGAAGAGGCTGTTACTCTTCTCTCCAAGGTCACACAAACAGGGGTGGGGGAAAAAGGGGTGGGGGAAGTTCAAAAATAGCGCTGGACCATCTATCATTTTACAAATGTTCCAAAGTTATTCTTGGAGAGAATACAAAGTATTTGTTGCTTAGAAGACAGGAAGTTCTAGAGCTGATATCACCAGACAGTGACTCTAGCGAGAAGAGCTGATATCACCAGACAGTGACTCTAGCGAGAAGAGCTAATATCACCAGACAGTGACTCTAGCAAGAAGAGCTGATATCACCAGACAGTGACTCTAGCAAGAAGAGCTGATATCACCAGACAGTGACTCTAGCCAGAGTAGCTGATATCACCAGACAGTGACTCTAGCGAGAAGAGCTGATATCACCAGACAGTGACTCTAGCGAGATGAGCTGATATTACCAGACAGTGACTCTAGCGAGATGAGCTGATATCACCAGACAGTGACTCTAGCGAGAAGAGCTGATATCACCAGACAGTGAATCTAGCAAGATGAGCTGATATCACCAGACAGTGACTCTAGCGAGAAGAGCTAATATTACCAGACAGTGAATCTAGCAAGATGAGCTGATATCACCAGACAGTGACTCTAGCGAGAAGAGCTAATATCACCAGACAGTGACTCTAGCAAGAAGAGCTGATATCACCAGTCAGACAGTGACTCTAGCCAGAGTAGCTGATATCACCAGACAGTGACTCTAGCGAGAAGAGCTGATATCACCAGACAGTGACTCTAGATAGAGGTGCTGATATCACCAGACAGTGACTCTAGCTAGAGGAGCTGTCAGAGAGTCAAGAGCACGCAGATAATGACAATGTTTCATGTCACGGCTATTTGTCGCAAGTGTAGGATGGCCGTGCTTACATTGGCACCTTGTCAACCTTCACCTTGTCAACAAGATCTGACCATCGCAGTCCCGTCCGGGGACCCGAATAGTCCAACAAGCAGCAAGTATCGGACAACAGTCGGGGCTATCGACCTGCCGAGATCCGACCCGAATAGTCCGACAAGCAGCAAGTATCGGACAACAGTCGGGGCTTCGACCTGCCGAGATCCGACCCGAATAGTCCGACAAGCAGCAAGTATCGGACAACAGTCGGGGCTATCGACCTGCCAAGATCCGACCCGAATTGTCGGTTTCTCACGAATCGACGTATTTATAGATGCGGAAAGATGATATTGATAGACTCGACCTCAGAGATCTTGGGGAAAGATGCTTGTCTCAGGTCCCGATGTCCGTGGGTTCGAACCCAGCCGTGGTCAACGGATTTTTCTTGAGCGATACAAATCTGTAGCACAACTCCCTTGAGAGGGGAAGTAAAACCGTCGGTCCCGTGTCGATTGTGGAATGTAAAAATAACACTGAGAGGCATGTAAAATTTGTGGGGCCTTTCGCGCTCGTTCATAGAAATGATCATGTGCTGATATAATCAGTAGGTTCAAAAAGTGCATACTAAATACAAAAAAAAGTAAAAATAATGATAGAACAGGATACGCCCGGCCGAACCACAAATGCACAAACATATATAGCCCGATGAAGGGTAAAAATCCACAATGTATGAAACAAATAGCCGAAACTATTGTTAATGCACTTTAGTGGGGATAATCCCTCTTAGATATCATACTCTTAAAATTGAAAAAATTACACCTAGACATGGGAATCGAACCCGGGACCTTCGGCTTAATACGCCAATGCTCTTACCACTGAGCTATCCAGGATTCGTCCCGTGCTCATGGTCATTCTTCACTCATAGTTTAAGGCAGAGTCTAAGATGGACGTGCGGAAGTCGTCAGCTTATAAACATGTGATTATCTAAGATCACAGCCATCAGACAACGCATGTATGTTGACATGGAGATCTGTTTCAAAATGGCCAATTTGGAAAGATATCAACCTTCTATCTAGGAAAATAAACATTTTAATAGGTTGCGATAGAAATGTCCGCATTTGAACTCATTCACGCCGGTGAAAGTGGACTTACGGAGAATATAGCTCATCTTCTGAACCGAATGATTATATCAGTAGACGAGAATTTCTATGAGCGAGAGCTAAAGAGCCTACCAATTTTACCGGGAAAGGTATTTTCCCATACCTTCCAGGCCACAATCGACACGGGACCGACGGCTTTACTTACCTCCGGAGGAACTACGGATCTTTGTAGCTCAAGAAGAATCCGTCGACCCCGGTTGGGTTTGAACCCTCGAACCTCGGGTCCTGAGGCGAGCACTCTAACCCGGGACTCTCGAGGTCGACTCGTAATGAAATCCTCTGAAGCAAGTGAGGGTACAATCACACCCTATAGAGCGCGCCATGGTGCGTGGTCCCTGCCCCTTACTCCAGTGTTCTAATAATAGGGCAGTTAACCCCGTGCGATTATCGACAACCTTATCAGGAGGACCCGCCATTCGGGGGTAGGGTGTGTGGCTGGTTCACGTTCTACCAGGTCCTCCCTACACACAGAGCCGTCTGGTCGACTATATACACACAGATGTTACTCTCATGCGTAACTTATATTATTATTATTATTATTATTATTATTATTAGCACCGCGTCTTACTATCCGTTCGGGTTATACGATTATGTACTAATTACTCTAATGGTTTTAGGTTATACTTAGAGGAAGTGTATCCACATTTGCGTGGAGGGAGAGTGGAAAACCATACATAGACCACCACTACCTTCAGAACACCTGACCAGGACTCGAACCTCCGACCCGTATAAGACAAACCAGACCCCAATCGAGCCTGAAGTTCAGTCCGCATGAAGGTATGTTAACAGTGGGTCCAGTCAGGCACGCTAACCGTGCGGCCGAACCCACCGGTCTGTACGAAATAAGACGGTGAAATTTGAAAGCCCCCCCGAGTCCATTGAAATCGTATATATATTTTTAGAAAATAAGCGAGTCCTTGCTCGGTCGATTCGGCGCTGGTGAATGGTGTGGGCGTGCGAGAGTCGGGGATACTCCCTAGACAGACAGACAGACAGACAGACAGACGGGTGGGTATTTTAGGAAGGGAGGGAGGGAGATGTTGAGAGATGCACTTGGAAAGAGCAGACAGAGAACTTGTGTTTCAACCACAGGACACAACATTACTGTCACTGGTATCTGCAGGATAGGAGAGATACTAGCACTGGTATCTGCAGGATAGGAGAGATAATAGCACTGGTATCTGCAGGTTAGAAGAGATAATAGCACTGGTATCTGCAGGATAGGAGAGATACTAGCACTGGTATCTGCAGGATAGGAGAAATAATATCACTGGTATCTGCAGGATAGGAGAGATAATAGCACTGGTATCTGCAGGATAGGAGAGATAATAGCACTGGTATCTGCAGGATAGGAGAGATAATATCACTGGTATCTGCAGGATAGGAGAGATAATAGCACTGGTATCTGCAGGATAGGAGAGATAATATCACTGGTATCTGCAGGATAGGAGAGATAACTACACTGGTATCTGCAGGATAGGAGAGATAATATCACTGGTATCTGCAGGATAGGAGAGATAATAGCACTGGTATCTGCAGGGTAGAAGAGATAATAGCACTGGTATCTGCAGGATAGGAGAGATAATAGCACTGGTATCTGCAGGATATAGAAGATGACTCAGACTGAGCTCTTACGAACATTCCATTGGTTCCATTTATTTGTGGACACCCGGTTTGTATTCAAGTACTGGTAAATGCTGGTACATTTCCTCTACATATGTATGTGTGTAAATACACCAGAGCGTCATTAATTCGGACTAAATGGGGATCGACCCGGTCCGAACTATAGAAAATACGTAGCTATACCAAAAATTAAAAAAATAATCATAGACGGGAAACTTTCGAAAACTCCGTGTTAAAGTAGACACATTTTCACTTTATTTAAACAACGAACCTACTCATGGTTTTTGTTGCTAAATATAACACATTCTGAAGGAATATTATAAAGCAAAAATATAACAACGACAAACGTCTCTAATTTTTTCAAACGAGGGTTGAGATGAGTTTTTTCGGCGGCCATGTTTCTGATATTAATAATAATAATATTTAGCACCACGTCTTACTACCCGTTCGGGTTATACGCTTTAAGTACTAATTACTCTAATGGATTAGGAATTGGGGAAGGTTGAATTAGAGGAAGTGAATCCGCATTTGCGAGGAAGGAGAGTGGAAAACCATTTAGGAAAAACCACCCCCAGTTCACCCGACCGATATTCGAACCTCGATCTCCCCGTCCTCAGCAGTAGAGCTCAACACGACAAGCGCGCCAGCCAACTACGCCACCGGGGCGGGTTTCTGATATTGATACCATTGTGGTTATTTTTATAAATAATATTTCTTCTTGAAGATCCGGATTTTCAACGTCCAAATTATTATCGACGCTCTACTGTATATCAAATCTTCCGAGGGATGTAATATGGTCTCAGTCAGGAGTGCTAGCCGCTCGTCTAACCGGGTTGGTCTCAGTCAGGAGTGCTATCCGCTCGTCTAACCGGGCTGGTCTCAGTCAGGAGTGCTAGCCGCTCGTCTAACCGGGCTGGTCTCAGTCAGGAATGCTAGCCGCTCGTCTAACCGGGCTGGTCTCAGTCAGGAGTGCTAGCCGCTCGTCTAACCGGGCTGGTCTCAGTCAGGAGTGCTAGCCGCTCGTCTAACCGAGTTGGTCTCAGTCAGGAGTGCTAGCCGCTCGTCTAACCAGGCTGGTCTCAGTCAGGAGTGCTAGCCGCTCGTCTAACCTGGCTGGTCTCAGTCAGGAGTGCTAGCCGCGCGTCTAACCGGGCTGGTCGTACCCCCTCCACCCCTTCCACTATATCACACCGTAGTACTACACTACCACCTGCAATCCTCATTTGACCTTTTGGCGCGGGGTACGCAGTGATGACGTCACGACCCCCCCCTGACCACCAGTCGTCGATACTACCCTCCCCGCTCACGGGTTCCTTACCCCGTGGGGGCGTTAAGTCCTTGTTACCCAGTCGAGCAATTTACACGAGCTTAGGGTGACCTGGTGGTCAAGGGGTAAGGTGTCGGACTTCTGTGCTGGCGGCCGGGGTTCAATCCTCGGTCCCGGCACAGATTTATCTGATTACCAAACCCTTCCTTCACCTCTGACAAGACATCTTGTGAATGTGAGGAATGCCAGGCCTCCACCGTGGTTCGGATCCCACGTTAAACTGTAGGTCCTTCATTTCATCTCACAATCACCCTACCATTACACATTAGCGTAAGTGTGTATAACCCGAACGGGTAGTAAGACGCAGCGCTAAGAAAAACCCACAATGTTTACAGAGATTCTTGGAGCTTAACGATCTTGACCACGGCTAAGGAAGGACCAGGGGGTAAGAGGGGGGGAGGAACGGTAACACCCCAGCTCGGCTGGTACTAGCACCACGGTACCAGGTTCAATCACCTTGTCTTACTACTCACCCTTGATGGGATATGTATGAGGAGGAGAACTTTTGAGAAAATGTTCTAGCATTTGAGTGGGGGAAAAAAAACTAAAGAATAAAAACCTCAATACAACCCTATCGAGATTCGAACCCCCGATTTCCCGTCATGGGCGGTCCAATCTATTGCGAGAGTGACGCTTTAGACAACAAGACCATAGCCAGCCAATAATTTCAGGGGGGGTTTGGTGGACACACCCCCCGATTGCCGGGGGCTAGGACAAATTAGAAATTCTGAAGTGTTTTTTTATGGTAACACAGCCCCTTAATTTGTATTTGTACCTTGATTTTGATATGGTTTGAACCATTAATAAAGCCAAATATATTTTGTTTATAACATTTCGGGGGGAGGGGGGGGTTTGTACGCACATCATAAATATTAGTTTAATTTTAGTGTGTACATAATTTTGAATAGCAAAAACACATACAATGTTTTAACTGTGGTATTTTTTTATCCCTTGATTGTGGGATATTTTATTCGCAAAAGTTAATAAATAATGGTTCGAGTATTTCTAACCCACATAAACATCTGGGAGAATATAAGTTTTTAAATATTAAAAAAATTAATTGATGGTTTTAATTACATAATAAATAGCTAGTATACAGTTACATCGGTGATCACGCGGATTAAACGTCAGATTATTATGGTCTGGTTTGCCAGTGTCAGCGAGGTCGGGTTCGAATCAGAGGGGTGGGTTTTGTTTTCTAAATGTTTTCCCTCTCTCTCTTCACGTGAATGCGGGTACACTTCCTCTAAATTCAACCTTCCTCATCCCCAATGGTCTTGTGGTAAAGTGCTCGCCTCAGGACACGATGTTCGTGGTTTCAAACCCAGCCGGGGTCGACGGACTTTTCTGGACCGGTAAAAAATCCGTTGCACAACTTCCTTCGGAGGGGAAGAAAATCCGTCGGTCCCTAATGTCGATTGTGTCGTGTAAAATAACCCTTGAAGGTGTGTGAAAATACTTTTCCTGGCAAAATTGGTAAGCCCGTTCACGCTCGCCCATAGAAATTCTCGTGTGCTGATATTATCAGTCGGTTTAGAAAGTGCACGTTAAATACCTCAAATAAGTACAAATAATTTTAAAAAAGTAATTAGTATATGTTGGTATAACCCGAACGGGTAGCTAGATGAAGCGCTGAAATAATTTAATTTTTCTTTACTAAAATTATAGTCGGGACCTATAATTAATAATAGTGTGGTGCGCAAAATTATACGTTTGTATTTTCTAGAAGTTTCTTCCAAACTAAATCCCACAGTAGAAATAGAATGATGTAACAATAAATTATCCCGAACAAAGAATCGTTGTATGGGTTTGAAGGCTCGTGTCGCGGGCCACTAACTACCCACCCCTGCTAGCGACGTTCTGATTATCTCGGCGGTCTTTGGAGGAAGTCCTATGACCGCAACAAATGTATCTCCTCATATTCACAAGGTAGTGACAGCGCCAACAACGCTGCACTTGGTTTAGAGTCACTGTTTCTGTCTAACTTACCGTACCAAGATGGCCGACATCAATGGTTTTTATTATTCTTCACTCACGCGCTCATTTCACGATCAACTTAACGTTAACTTAACGTAAGAGATGTCTCGTATGTCCTTTACTTTACGTTACTTGAAGGGTATCACGTGATCTAGCCAGCCAATCATTATGTGAGTGACGTCACCAGGGCTATTTAGTAATTCATTTGTTGGTTTTAAGACCAAGGTCTACTCTTTAACTTTAGTTCTAGTGATCGGACATTGAAACAAGATAATTTAACTAAAATAGGAAAGCTAAATTTATCAAAAATGTTTAGTAATAGATATTTATTATATCGACTGAAAACTGTAAACATTCACAGATCATTACTGTAGAAATAGTACAAATCACAGATCATACTCGAGAATAAAGATGTTTGGCCCGAGTTGTTACATTGAGTTACGTGAATCGCGATCACACATACGTTAAGTTAATTTTAAGTGAACGTTACGTTAAGTTAACGTTAAGTTGATCGTGATCCCGACATTAACGTTGAACTTTCTTGGCAGGTCTTGCATTTGATACTTTTTTTTTCCATACGTTCATAACATTGATAACACTCCACTATATTATTATAGTTATTTTAAAGGTACATTGATAATATCCATCATGAGTGAGAGATGCAGATCACACGACTTGACGTATGGACACGGAAAAGTAGATCTAGTAGCTTGTATGACTGTCAGATATGTCCCTTCGTGATAAAATTGTGGTATAGATTACCCCACGGACATTGCTAGAGTAGGTAGGACTACGGGAGAAGGGATATTCCACCCAAACACACGGTCAAGGTCAATGATAACATTGTCAGTCAAATGTTCGCTTGGTGGCCAGGGATTCCTTTTATTGGCACGGACAAATTTGTGCAATTTGTTCAAACCATGTATGGAGAAATCATGACGTAATCCCCCCTCCCCCCAAACAAATAGCTTCTAAATTCATCCAAAGCTCAAAACATTTTGAAGGGACTTCCCCCCTAAACTGACACTCGGTTGTGGGGCTTCGCTCCTTAAACCCCACTTGTGGGTCTCCCCTACATTTGAACTCACGAGTCGCCACTGATTTCCGGTAGCGTGAGGCAATATCTCTCTCTGTTGCAACAGTCGGCCATTACAGATCTGATAAGGTTTTGTCCGTTTCACGGAATCGTTTTGGACAAATTAAACGAGTCATGATAGTAAATAAGATGGTTTAGGCCCAGTTTTGTTTGTAATAAATTGAACAATTAGCATGAAGCGCGGACAGTTAAGATGGCGCCGTCTGTTTTCTCTTAGAACTATTCAAAACATCTGGTTCTTGTAGCGGATGGCGCGCGCCGACAACAATATCAAATAACCGGGACGCACGATTGTTTCTATTAGAGCACAGAATATTAATGGTTTGTGGTGATCAGACAAAGGAATTATATCCATTATTATTTGTATTAATAATATTTATTTAACTTTACTTTTACTTTATGATAAGGGACACTTAAGATATAATCTGAAACTAACTTAACCTAAAACAGCACATCCAGTTTTGCCGCCAGAATATACTGTCCGGAATCGAGGATGAACTCGGATACACACAAATATTCTACCCCCACCGGTGATAGCGTGGTCTGAGGCGCTGTTTTCCCTACCTCTCTCCAAGCTAATACGTGTGTGTATTACCTCCCTATAAGTTACCCTCATAATCCGTACACCTTGGATGAATCCGTTTGTAATCTTGGTTTTTAACGTAGGTCTACTGATTTTTTTTAAAGTCCTACAAAATATAATTCACTAGTTCAGGATGGAAAAGAACCAGGGGTTCCTAGATCACAGGACAAGGAGATACAGTAACGAAGAAGAAACAATTCAAGTTTTGTGCTGAATTTGTCGCCAAACTGATATAAAGGGAATATTAATTTACATATTTTTCTAGTTGAATCAGCAAAAGCACTTAATGTAGAAGATAAAATTTTTTTATCAAAATTGGTCTGTTCTAATTTACTGACTTTTAAAACATTCAAAAACTTGTATGGCAAACTATGTTATAAATGCTGCCCTTTGTCTATGAAGGACACTATATTTTATTATAGAATATGTTAACGAGAAACAAACATTTAATATATTAATTTATATTCAATGAATCGATGTTTTAGTACTTGTTTTATTATTACACAGACGCACTAAACAAGAAAAGAAAAATTTCGCGTCTAAAATTTCCATTTTTGAATAACCTTGATTGACAACAATGTTCTATTGACAACAATGTTATCCTAGTGGTCACCCTTCCAAATACTGATAACGCGCGCAGCGGCTATGTCGCCGTAGGACCGGCGTCTATCGGCAAGTCAATTCACCTTCCCTTTCTCTATAATGTATCAAAGATCATACATAACACCTCTACAATCCTAACTACGGTTGTTGCTCGCTATATTACATGTTGATTATCGTAATTAGTAAAAGTACGTAGGTACTTACGTAATTGTTTCCGGGAGCCACGTAGCCGCGATGCTAACACCACTGAAGCCGAGAAAACTGTGGATCCGGCGGGTTGTTGGCGGTCGGGGAAAGGGGGGGGGGTCTATTTTTAGATATTGGCATCACATTCGTCTGTGAAAGTTTCGCTCGGGGGCATTCGCCCTCCTACGGGCATTGTTGGTACCAACAACGTCTCCCGACCTGATATTATCTTGGGCTTTTACTAAGCACCCCTCTTAGTTTCCTTTAATCTTTGAAATAGAAGGCTTCTCAGAGTGTAGTTCAACGTAAAAAAAACATTGTTTTGATTATAATACTAGAATTAACATAATCAAGTGTGTGAGACACAATCACAGCTGTTGAAGAAGCCTGAATTTTTTAATAAAATGACAACGTAATAATTTAAACCAAATAGCACGTTTTATGATTCTTACACACACAATAAGGAGGGTATTATAGGTACTAATAAAGAAAATACTTTACAGATCATCTCCATAGAAGAGTTTTGTGGCAGTTTATTTTTACATTGAATAACGTACCATTAGAGTTTAAATTTATCGTAGTTAATAGAACAAACTGTGCTTACCTTTTGTAAGAGTTAACAAATATAAAACAAATAGATGAACAATTTATTTGATCACTTTTGAAGTACACGGTATAAAAGTATTTGTAATAACCGCGAACTTACTCCTCCAATGCTGGACATTAAAAGTCTACCAACATAAAAAATATAAGGTACCCTGATTTTTTCTAAATTTGTAAATTGTAATTGTATGATAAAGAAATTAAACAGCTAAACACTTCATAGACAATTTTAAATAGCTGTAATAACCTTTAGTGACCAAAGTACATATTTGCTTATTTTTAAAATGTTATTTTATTAATTACGTTGGTGCACCTTGAGCATCACGCATTTACCCTGGCAACAAGTAATTAGTAAACAAACAAGCTTATTCGAAACTCACTGTCAGAAGATAAATGTCTTTAATAATGTATAATTTACTTGTAAACTGTTATCATTATTTTTAAACTACACCTGGAAATATTTTCTAAACATATCAAACAAAATGTCATATTTAAATGCGCTAGAAGATATGAATCGACAGACAGATTTGTACAAGAAGAAAATTTCCAAGCTTAAAAGATTTGCCAAGGACATTATTTATGTAAGAAACTACTAATTAGATTACCGGTTTTGTGATTCTATAATTAAAATACATGGTGAATTAGTCGAAAAATATATAACTACAGTCTGAAAATGTTAAAAGTTTATTTCGAGTCTTAAAATTGAGTTGTGAGACAGGTTTTGTTAGAAGGAAGGAAAAAGATGTATTAGGTAATAGGAAGAAATTTACCTGGGAATTATTTTTAAAAATACTCCATATTCCTACTATAGTTGCAAAAATTCCTTGACGTTTACTGTAGATTCACAAAAAAAACACAGCCTTTATCCTATAATCTAAGAGTAAGTTATAAGGAATAAAAAAAACATTTATTTCTTTATTAAACAGGACAAGGTTTTGCGGGTCAAGAACGTTTACACTTTCTTTTAAAAAGAGGTAAAAAAAACATTTTTGTTTAACATTGCTATAATTAATAGTATACACAAAAAAAGTCAACCTTTTATAGACTAATACTCATTAATTTATAATTTAGAAAATATTTACTTGACTTGTCTATTTTACAGGATATCGTGGAGCACAAAAGTCTATGTACAGCAACCACAGTTTGAACCTCCTGCTTTTTTTTTTCGCTGCAAACTCAAATCTTGCAAACGAGATACCGTATTATTTCTAACTATTCTCTTTATCAAACACAAATTGTACATCTTTTACTTAAATTAACATTACTCAAACTCTCACACAGCTTTATTAAAACCTTTTTCATAAACTCAACTAGTAGCTATGCTACTAAAACACATTAAAACATTAACCAACCTAAAAAAAAACCAATAGGCCTAAAACATCTCTTATGTTTTCTAATAATAATTAGATAAAAATTGTATTTTTTGTTTATAGTAAAAAATAACCAAGACTAGCATAACCTTCCAAGTCTATTAAAATTCATTAAAATAACCTTTTTGAATGGACTTATACATTTAGATGTTTGTTATTTCCATGCAAAGTTGTAATGGGTGCATCTTGCGACCAGAAGTAGAACTAAGAGGTTGTGGTTCTTGTGACATTCTAACTATCTAATCAAAATATTTTAATAACCAACATTGTTTTGTCTTGTGTGGTTAATAAACAGTGTTGCCAATGCCCATAAAAGGGTTGTAGCTAGATTAGTACCAGAAAGTCGCAAGATTGTCGTTAAACGAAAAACTAAAAGTCGTCAGATGTTGCCAAACTAAAAATGCATACATTAATCTGACTCTGGGATCACGATCAACTTAACGTTAACTTAATACAACTTAATGTAACGTTCATTTAAAGTTTACTTAACTTATGTGTGATCACGATTCACTTAACTTAACGTAACAACTCGAGCCAAACATATGCATTCTCGAGTATGATCTGTGGTTTTGTACTATTTGTAAAGTGATGATCTGTGAATGTTAACAGTTTTCAATCAATATAATAAATATCTGTTATTAAACTTTTTTGATAAATTTATTTCCCTATTTTAGTTAAATTATCTTGTCTCAATGTCTGATAACTAGAACTTACGCTAAAGAGTAAACCCTGGTCATAATACCAACAAATTAATTACTAAATAGCCCTGTTGACGTCACTCGCATAATGATTGGCTGGCTAGATCACGTGATACTCTTCAAGTAACGTAAATTAAAGTAAAAGACCTCCCAGGACATCTCACATTAAGTTAAGTGCATCGTGATCACTTCCATTTAAACACACGCGGAGGTCCTTTACGTTAAGTTGATCGTGATCCCGGCATGAAGGGAATGAAAGACACCTCAGTGGACTGAGGTGGTCCCCAGATTCGGAACGAAGTCATTGTGAATTGTGAAGGACAGGTAGCTAGTTTAGAGCTCTTCTCTATACCAAAGTAATGCATTATGCGTTCTTGCATTACGGTAGCTCAAAAATCAAAATCTTACAACATTAAAAGTGAAAATGATGAACATAAACTTGACAGAAAACTAAGGAAAATCGCCATTCGGCAGATTAGTCGCTAGGCGCTAAAAATGAAAATTAGTTGTTTCAGACCCGTAAAAGTCGCTAGTTATAGCGACAAAGTTGCTAAATTGGCAACACCATTAATAACACCACAAGGTTATGTTTTTATCTGTAAAAATATCATTTATTAAAAGCAAGTGTAAAAGTCATCCACCCGGTTTTGCCACAATCTATATTTATGTTTGAAATCCTGCCATATACCAACTATTTCCATGCCGTACATAAAAATCACAACAACAAAAGTAACCATGAAACCATTTCATTTCTCTATACAAACCTTGACAGTTCGTTTATCAGACCAAACCAATTTATACTTAATATCAATTTGGAGGAAATGCACAGAAGAGATGTTAAACATGACCTCTACTGTCGAGTAGGTTAAGAGAATATTTCAATCTGTGTGAAAATAATGTAGGCAATGAAAAGTTTAAAAAACACTATGTTAAGCCCTATTGGAGTGCATAAATATTCTTGTATAAGTTTATTTGTATTCTGTAACCCTGAAAAAAGTTATTCAATTCTAACATATGGGAATTAATATTAGTATTATAAGGTGTTCTTTCTTACAACAGGTCCATTCCTTTTGTCATTGAACTTAGACCGCCAATACACCCTGTCCTCTGCCTCCTCCTTCCTAAGCTCCTCTTTCCCTCAACCTTTCCTTCTGTGACGTCATGCAAAAGACAGTTCCTCCTAAAGATATGTCCGAACCAGTTTGCTTTGTACCGAAGATTCACATCCAAAATGGTTCTCTTCTCACCCACTCTTCTTAGGACTTGTTCATTTGTCCCCCTGTCTGTCCACCTGATCTTCTCACCCACTCTTCTTAGGACTTGTTCATTTGTCTCCCTGTCTGTCCACCTGACCTTCTCACCCACTCTTCTTAGGACTTGTTCATTTGTCTCCCTGTCTTCCCACCTGATCTTCTCATCCACTCTTCTTAGGACTTGTTCATTTGTCTCCCTGTCTTCCCACCTGACCTTCTCACCTACTCTTCTTAGAACTTGTTCATTTGTCTCCCTGTCTGTCCACCTGATCTTCTCCCCACTCTTCTTAGGACTTAATTTGTCCCCCTGTCTGTCCACCTGATCGTCTCAAGTCTCCTCCAGCACCACATTTCAAACCTCTCCAAGTATAAATTGATTTAAGATATGTTTACTTTTTTTGTTTAGGAAAATGGAGCGTTATGTGACTATATTGTTCAACTCCAAGAGAAACTCCTGATCAGGATTCAGGAGCGAAGATTCTTGATGAAGAAATTGTATCAGCATAAGGCTTCAGTAGGTAAGATTGAATAAAGCTTACACTGCAAAACTTGATTCAATTGTCATTTTAGAAAACATTCTAAAGATTGGTAAGTAAGGAGTGATAAAATTGTAGTTAAGACTTCGAAGCCCTTTAAAGTTAAAACTACACAGTATAATATGTATGTATAATAAAGCAAGTTAAAAAAGCAAAAACATTTGATAAAATGAGAATTATAATATCAATAGTATTAGAGAAACATACCATCTACGCTTTTATAAGCTTAAAAAGTTTATGATAACATGTAGAAGTTTAAAATTGTCATTTAAGAATACCATCAGGTCAAATATTAACCTTCATCATAAAACATTTATATAACCACATATACAATATTTAAAGTAATAAATTAACGAAAATAACATTGGATAAAAATCAAAACAGACATAGAACGAATTAGGCAGGTGTAAACATTTGAAAGTATTGAGTAATGGAATTATAAAAATATAAGAACGTGGTTTACAACATAATGACTTATTAAAATTTCAATTTAGACAATGGTACAAAGTCATTATGTTGTAAACCACTTTCTTATATACCTTCAGTACACCTGACAAGGAAACTAACCCCGATCTCAATGTCGTCGAAAGTATAGTCCAACACGAGAGTGACACCTTAGATCATGTGTTCACTGAGGCAGTTCGACACACACACACACACACACACACAAACTGTTATCTCCTAAGTTTTGAAGTTAATTGTGTATTGTTTTTGGTATCTAGTTATATTTTACGTTTGGGATGTATTTGTAGAAGCCGAGTGCCAACCTCAAGCGCACACACCAAAACACAACCTGGGGGTCAGCCCCCCTCACAACACTGGGGACACCGCCAAGAAACACGCTGCCAAGAAGAAATTGGCCGACGGTAATGGTACAGTACAAGTCAACGTTTTTGGTTATTTTTTGCAGTAGAGGAATGGACTTAGATCATAATCTATTTATTTTTTATTTGTTTGAGGTAGGCCTATTTAACGTGCACTTTAATGAACCGACTGATTATATCTACACACGAGAATTTCTCTGAGTAAGAGTGAAAGAGCCTACCAATTTTTTCCGGGAAAGGTATCTTCACACACCTTCCAGTGTTCTTTTACACGTCACAGTCGAGGACCGACGGCTTTACTTCCCCTCCGGAGGAAGTTGTGCTACGGATTTTTATCGGTCAGCAAAAATCCGTTGACCCAAGCTGGGTTTGAGGCTAGCACTATATCCCGAGACCACTTAAGAGGCTAGTTAGTTTAGTTGAATAAACCTCCGTCACATTCAAAATGTTGGCGGGTGGAAGACTTGTGATGCGCAATTAAAATCAGCGCATAACTCTGTACTAAAAATGTTACAGGAAGTCTTAGTGTCGGGATTACATGCCATTTATTTTGGCACAACTGCTCCTACATGTAAATTGTGGTACTTGTGGCAAAGATTTGAAATTTAGAAGATTACAAGAAAAATAGCTTAGTGAATTTTAATTGTTTTCTAAAGAGCCCGTGAAGAGTAACTCGAAGCCGAAGAAAACCAGTACTCCTAAAGCGAAGAAGATAGTTCAGCCCATCACCTTGGACATGACGGGAAGGCCCGTGTTCCCGATTGTTCTCGGGGGACTCACCATCCACAGTTTGGGAGAGGTATTAAACTGTCGTTCACATAAACCCTCGTAAATACATTTTACAGACTGAAATGTGGGAACAGTTTCGCTTAAAATATCTGATGGAAAATTTGTGTATTTTTTTTAATCAACACTTAAAATTAATAAGATCCACTTAAATAATATTTTCTATCCATATGGATCCAACAACTTGGCATTAATATTTGAATGCTTGTATATAATGAGCTGTGTGTCGAGGTTTAGAAAATTGCTAATGGCCATCATATCAGAGTTCTTGCTTCTCAATAGGGAAGTTTTAAATGATCGCTCTTTGGAGCACTACAGTGAACTAGATTGATCTTTAGGCCCTATTCATACTTTAAAAATTACAAAGTATTGATACTTTACTTATATCAATATTTTACTTTCATTACCGGTATCAATAATTTTTCGCTTGTTACTTTAACTCAAATGAGCACTTACAATCTGGTATCAAAAGAAAATATATATATATAAATAATTTATGACTCTGACAGCCTAATTAAAAGATCTTGTTACTTTGTTTAGAAACTACAGTAGCCCCATGGCTTCTTTGGTGTTGACTGACAGCTCACAGCTGACGGCTTTGAAGAGTTACCAGACCAAATTGTGTATCCCTACGCCAAACCATATGATCTGCAAAAACATGTGTTTAGCAGATGTAACTTCTGACAGTCTAGGTATATACCTAAATGTTGACCGTCAGAAGTCAGCGCCAAAGAAGCCACGGGGCTACTGTAGCTATAGCAGGGCTGTTTGGGGAACCTGCAGATTTTTTTTTGCGTATTTGGTCGATTATGTAACTTAACTATACATGAATGATACATTTTCAAATAACATGGATTTTAAATTCTTAAAATAAAAAAAAACTTTTTTTTTTCAATCTACCCTTCGTATCTTTGTTTGGTGCACTATTATGTTTCGTAAAAATTTACTCTCCTTGAAATGTGCGGCCTTATAAGTGATCTGTGAAGGGACCTGCTCTCTTCAAGCTTCAAAAAGTTCTCGACCCCTGAGTTAGAGCTGGGCCCTAAATTACAATATTGTGATGACATCATTATCTTTAGGGATTTAATTTAATTATATTGTACTATTATATAAGTACAAACATTCTAAAGATATAAATAGATAGATTAAAAGTAGGGAGGGATATTTTTCTCAAATTCAAATCTCGAAACAAAATTAGACTCCTTGAATCTTTAAAAATATAAAATTTATGTTAAAGTGAAAATATTTCAAGTTTCATTAAAAGAAAAGTCGTTTAATGCCGGGTGTCGCTGACAAATGCTATTTTGTTTGTCATGTTTATTATGCCATAAAAAGGAAATATATCAATCTCTTTAGTTGAATTAATATTATATTAATAGAATTTAGTACTTTTTTTTGTGATTTTGTTTCTCTCCCAACTATACTAGTCAATATAATTACTTTTACCTATTGCTTAAAATTGTTATATTGGGTTAAGGTCTTTATAAAATTGTATACAAAATACTTTTTTTGAGATTTTAACGAATCTTGACTCAAATACCACAGGACTGAAGAGATTCGAGGAATCAAGGAGAAAATGAGTATGAGGGTATGGAACCAGTGGAAACTCTTAAACCTAACTTGAGCCTAATAACAAAGCCCTGGTTACCATCGGGATCAATTCCTCGTTTGGAAACATTGCCCAAGGTACCAGCCGGGAATCGAACCCAGGACCCGTAGGTTCGTACTCAAGCGCCCTGACCACCATACCATAGGGCCGGTTGCCACATAGTTATGGGTTATTGCGATGTCCAGGTCGTGTCGGACCGGCCCGACTACCACTCCGAGGAGCTCATCTTTCCCGTCGGCTTCTGCTCCAGTCGCATGTACGGGAGTCTCAAGGATCCTGAGAAGAAGTGTGTGTACACCTGCAAGATCCTGGACGGAGGATATTCACCTAGGTGAGTCCCGCAGCGATCACACATCTGCACTATGATCGAGGAATTGCTGTTTTGAGCACGACTATACATTTGTGCGTTTTGTGTCAGTTTTGAGATCGTGGCGGACAATGAGCTGGAGTACCCCCTGGTGGGCGAGTCGGCCAGCGACTGTCACACCCTCCTCTTGCATAAGATCAACCTGTCCTTGGGGTTCGAGGTGGTGAGCACTCGAGGTCGCGGGCCCGAGTTCTTTGGTTTCTCCCACCCCACCATCCTGAACCTCATCCAGAGCTCGCCAGGCACCAGGAAGTGCGCCAGCTACAAGTGGAGCAGGTTTGAGGTGCGTGGATGTTTATTGAAACCTTCACAGATAATTAGAGATTTCAAAACCGACTTCTCAAAACCTCGATACATTTTGATTTCTCAGTGGTGTTTAAAAATCAATAATCAATCTCAAGGTCATTCTTCGATACCTCGATTCTTGGCTCTTAAATCTCAGGAAATTAAAGCTCTGAGATTTAAATAAAACCTCAATATTGCGACCACTAATAGTTTTTTTTCTGGTCCTTTCACCTTAGTAATATAATATATTCCTAAGGGTAGTTTTTCCACAGTGGGACCACACCCTCTTCCCACGAGAATACAACACGAGGTTTGATCCTAGTTGGGTGTACTGAGGGTGGTTTTTCAAAAATAGTTTTCCACTCTCCCCCCACGCAAATGTGGGTATATTTCCTCTAAATTCAACGTTCCTAATCCATAACAACTTAGTGTAATTAGTATTTAGGCGCGTAACCTAAACGGTTAGTAAGACGCGGCGCTAAAACAAAAAAGAATGTATAAGAGTTCTCTGGCAGGTCAGCAAGACGGGGGAACCCCCCACGGAGGAGAGGGATGCAGCGCTGAGCTACGAGGCCCTTCAGCGCAGTATCGTATTCGCCAAGAGCCACCTGCTGACAGCGAAGAAAGAAGAGTCTCAGGAACAACTCATGAGCAACACGAACACTACCTTGAGGGATCTGCTCATGTCGTAATAAAGAGAGGGGTAAAGAAACGCCTCGGGGCGCGGAGATGCTCGAGACCAGGACACCAGGACACCAGGGTGGCCATACTACGAGACTACATCTTAAGAGACCGTTTATTTATTTATTATATATATTAAAATACAACGACATTTAATTCTAGCCCTTATTTTCTACTTATATTATTTTATATTTTATCAACATAGGAGATGGCTCCTTATTCTAAAATTAACACTCCAATACTTTAGATGCTACTTAAAACTAATGCAGCTTACTGCACTTACATATGGGATGTTACACGTTTTCCTAGTGTTTGCTTCGGGGTGCACTGGTTGTTATTGTTCTGTGTTGGCCGCACTGGACGGCTACATATTAGCTATCCTCTCAGGCCAATCGACGGCGCCGGCCTCGGAATGCACTTGTTACCAATTGTTCCGAGTCGTGTGGCTCCTTAGTCCGATCCAGTCATCCCTTCCAGGTGTCCCCTGTGACGTTATAGTACTGCCTGCCGGTGTACATCCGAGAGACAGAGACTGGGTCGCAAACGTGAACATTGCTAGGTGTTCTGGCATCCCTCCGAGGCGACTGCGACTGGCGAACACAGTACAAGTCCAGCGTCTTTACACTGTGCCTCGTCTCCGAGAGTGGTGTGGACACAGACTCGCCACCGGGCAAACGTGTGTTGTTTTTAGTAGAGTTGTATCTAGTCTTGTGTTAGATTGGGCCGGTTTTGAAAATGGTCCGAGATTTCTTCAAAGAAGAGGACGAAAATGAAATTCTAGAGGTGGCAAAGTACCCCATAGTTTTTTATTTTCGCCATTGTACCGGGACTAACGTGTGAAGGACAACACATGGAAAGAGATCTCAGGAATAGTTGGTCGATCAAGCTAGTATTTTTTTTATCAACACTGTTCCAAAATAACACAACATTAAAAAACTCTGATAACTGAGTAACGATCTGTACTGCACATAAAATTACCCACGACTGGCGACCAAGAGAAGTATCAAAGGAAACACTGTATCCCGTGTCTGCGACCAATCACCCCACGTCTGCGGTCACAAAAGCGAGACGTACCGAGGGAAGCCTACCTTTAATCAGACTTAGAGAGTGTTCAAAGAGTGTAGTGTTTTATTAGTACAGTGATTACCTTTCTTGGGAATCTTCTTGACGGTAAACGGATGTTAAGTAGTATTAGTTATTTATTAAGTGTATAAAGTTTTGTAAAATCAAAGAAATGTCTTTCGTGTCTTTTTGACTGAAACATACAGTATCGTTTTATGTAATAAAGACAATACCAGTGTTTTTTTTATAATAAAAAACTATTCAAGCACTTAAAAAAAATATTCAAAAAACTGAGTATTATTTATACCTATCTGATTTTAAATTAATTTTGATTTGCTAAAGAGATTGACCTACATGCAGACGGAAAGATAACATTATAATGGATTTTTTTATATATATATTTGGAAAAAAGTGTAGGAAAGGTAGATAAAAACAAATAAAAGGGAATTAGAATACAAAATGACTTTTACAATATGGTTTTCCTTAAATAAACATATATCTTCACATCCAATGTCCATTTCCTGTGTCTGTCCTTGGTTATTCGTTTCTTTTACATGTTCCTAACTAAATATCTTATCATCATTTACCGATTTCGTTTTTCTCTCTTTTTGTGTTTTTCAGTTTCTTCTTTTAAGAAGTTGTGTTGCGTATTTGTCACTCCCTCCTGATGAGTCTTGATAGAATGAAACCTAGGTCGGGGGATTGAGCAGTAACTATCTATTTTCAAGTGGCAACACTGTAAAGTGTGAACTGTGTTCTCCTTTTCATTGTTAAAGCCATATTTTGTTTGTCCCTTTTATATGTTTTATATCTACCTTTCTTATACCTTCTTCCAAATAAATATTACAAAATACCTTAATTAGGGAAATGAGGTTCTCCTTAAAGAGATGGGGTGTAATGAGGTGGACTGGATAGAACTAGCTCAAGATAGGGATAAGGTGTAATGAGATGGACTGGATAGTACTGGCTCAAGGTAGGGATAGGGTGTAATGAGGTGGACTGGATAGTACTAGCTCTAGATAGGGATAAGGTGTAATGAGTTGGACTGGATAGTACTAGCTCAAGATAGGGATAGGGTGTTATGAGGTGGACTGGATAGAACTAGCTCAAGATAGGGATAGGGTGTAATGAGTTGGACTGGATAGAACTAGCTCAAGATAGGGATACGGTGTTATGAGGTTGCCTGGATAGAACTAGCTCAAGATAGGGATAAGGTGTAATGAGATGGACTGGATAGTACTGGCTCAAGGTAGAGATATGGTGTAATGAGGTGGACTGGATAGTATTAGCTCAAGATAGGGATAGGGTGTAATGAGGTGGACCGGATAGAACTAGCTCAAGACAAGGATAGGGTGTAATGAGATGGACCAGATAGAACTAGCTCAAGACAAGGATAGGGTGTAATGAGGTGGACCAGATAGAACTAGCTCAAGATAGGGATAGGGTGTAATGAGGTGACCTGGATAGTACTAGCTCAAGACAAGGATAGGGTGTAATGAGATGGACCAGATAGAACTAGCTCAAGATAGGGATAAGGTGTAATGAGGTGGACCGGATAGAACTAGCTCAAGACAAGGATAGGGTGTAATGAGGTGACCTGGATAGTACTAGCTCAAGACAAGGATAGGGTGTAATGAGATGGACCAGATAGAACTAGCTCAAGACAAGGATAGGGTGTAATGAGGTGGACCAGATAGAACTAGCTCAAGATAGGGATAGGGTGTAATGAGGTGACCTGGATAGTACTAGCTCAAGACAAGGATAGGGTGTAATGAGATGGACCAGATAGAACTAGCTCAAGATAGGGATAAGGTGTAATGAGGTGGACCGGATAGAACTAGCTCAAGACAAGGATAGGGTGTAATGAGGTG
>CABFVX010004115.1:0-28178 GCA_902151425.1 Timema shepardi | reverse complement strand
TAGTCTTAAAATTCTAGCATCGACTTCTCGATACTTTCTTTTTTTCGGCGTAGGCTCATGTCCAGCTACAAGATGTTCATAGTAGATATCTCTTACAGCTTGTACTTTACGTAGAGCATCAATTACATATAGAAACCCATTTTCTACGTACTTTTGTTTGTCACTTTGTGACACGATTTTTTGATAAATTTTGTCCAAACCACTCTGGTTGACGAAACCTAATGAAGTGAAGAAGCAAAAAGTAATGGTAATGGGTCGAGTGGGCGAATTCTAAGAATACGCAAATAAAAGCTCGTAACACCTGCACCGCATATCTATGAACTGGATAAGAGAAAAGTAATAATAATGTGGGGAGGGGGGATTTCTAAGAATAAACAAACCAAATCTCGTCGCACCTGCACCAGAAATAAGTCATAGCTTGATTATAATATCGGTGATATTATTTTAATTTTTACATAGGGATGTACATAAATGCTACTTATTATTCCTCTTTAGTGGTTTATTTTGCGCACAATTCTTATTTTTCATTTTTTGTGGAGTTTTTTTTAGAAATTTTACTATATCAAATAGACTAACTTTATAATATAAATTAATTAAGTTTCCTCTACTAAGATTATTTTTTTAAATACTACAAGAAAAATATATGATGTTGCGCGGAAAAATATGATTAATTAAAAAAAGTTCATTTTTAGTTTTTATCCATCACTTTTTAATTTTAATTGAAGAAATATGAAAAAATGGTGCATTTTTTATTCTAAAAAATTGCATAAGTTAATAAAAAAATAGTTTTATTTAGCGCCCAGTTGTCCTAGGACGGGTGGACTGGGTAGAACTAGCTCAAGATAGAGATAGGGGGTAATAAGATGGACTGGATGGATGGCATACTCTTTAAAATGCAGCAATAAACGCTTTAGTTCTTCTTTCTAGAGTGTACATACATACATATTCATTTTGTTATTGAATTATATTATGAATGAGTACAATTAGTATTGAAATCGGCAAATTAGGATTATAGTTAATTACAGCATTGGATTGCATACAAAAAACTATCAATTTAAATAAGAAGTGATAGATTGAAATTAATTTCATCCCTACTTTATTAACCAAGGGTATCCCTTTTGGATTGTTATGGGAAAACATCGGGATTCGCTGCCATTAAAACCTTCTGTTTAGGCCCCGTTTTACCACTTTAGGCACGAAAAGGAGAGAGAAGAGTCTTAGTCTGTATTTTTTTTCTTCTTCAGAGACTAACCCTAAAAAAACAAGTGGCTGCAAAATATTTATTTTCAGCTTTCTTAATTATATACTGTGTGTTTAGTATTTATTTCTTTATATTTTATTATTTTAGTATCAATTTCATTGTTTACTTAATTAAATATTTCTTATATTCATTCATTATTAATTTATGTAATTATCATATTTTTATGTTTACTGCCTTTTCTTTCATTAATTATGTTTTTTGTAAGGGTGGTACTATTGCTCTCTTGTATTTTTTACGCGCGTTTCTTATTTAGTTGGCCAAGTGTTTTCTTCAAAGGTTGACGTGCGTCACCAACGCGGCTCAATTTCTCTGTCTCTTTTCGTATTTTGCGTTCTCTTTCGTTAAATTAAATAACCCTTTACTCAGCCTAACTGGTAAATGTGCGTCTGATCAGAAGCACCAAGATCATCACATCACAACCCCAGGTAGGCCTACTTGGGTTACTGCATCACCGGATCTTCAGAAGCAGGTAGGATCTCACCAGATATACTTACGCACATATTAATTAAATAATTCTCCCTCTAAATCAAATTAAAGCACTGTGTGAAAGGCAAATTAAAGTTAAGAATTACAAGGAAATGATAAAAAAAAACACGTGCAAAATATTTTATTTACATTATATACAGTACTTGGTACAAAAATATATAAAAACTTTATAATGGCAATTTTTTTTTCAAACAAAACAAATAAAAAAGTACATAAAAAACAATATATTTTAAGAATGACAAACATAACAATGCTGCCTGCACATCGAAAATAACATCTCTAATATTATGTTCACTATGTTTTTAGTAGTAAAAAATAATAATAAATTAACCGTGATGGGGTTCCATTGATTGGTGATTGCAGTGTCCAAAACAGATTTAGACAAAAAAGGGCTCATTTTACGAATAATTTTGAAGTTTCACCAATAATGACTAATATTGCATATGTTAAAGATGTTTTAGGCAAATACATTATAACCAAACTGTAATGAGCGTGTACAAATATTATAATTTATGAATCAGACTCATTTTAGTTTATTTTACATTTGACCAATTTTTATTGGTCCATCCCTTCACTATTCAGATACAATAACAATACCAACACGAAAACAATTTCAAACAACACTACCATGATACTAATATATCTAAACATAAAAACAATCCTTAGTCCTTTAAGTCAAGGTAATATATTTACATGTAAAAAAAGAGCTGCCAATAATATGAAGAGTAATATTTGGTTGTTTTACTTATTTAATACCTACTACAATTTTTATTCAAGAACTTGTGTAACAAGGTAGAGCTAGGGTGTAATTAAAAGCAAATGCACCCTCTAACCCAATATCTGGCTTACCAATCAACCGTGGGACCACCAAGATAGCTCTATCAGTTTCATTTCATATCAATTTATTATTTTCAAAACAATAAATGTTTAGGAGATATCCCTTCTGAAATTTAATCTAAGCTTTTTTTTATCTGTGTTGTGTATGGTAGATAGTTTTTTGCAATCTATTTAGTATTCTAATGACTATTTAATATAATGCCATCACAACTCCAGTTTCACCAGAGTGGCTAGTGAGCGCTCTCCATTCTCAACCTGTCCCGGTTTCACCAGAGTGGCTAGTGAGCGCTCTCCATCTCAACCTGTCCCGGTTTCACCAGAGTGGCTAGTGAGCACTCTCCATTTCATCCTGTCTCGGTTTCACCAGAGTGGCTAGTGAGCGCTCTCCATCTCATCCTGTCTTTGTACAGTCCATTCTCATAAACAGTATCCCAATCGTTTCCTCGTTCTTTTTAAGTATTTTTCCACTTGTTCCATCCATCGCATCCACGGTCTACCAACGGATCCTGTCCCCCTTACTTTCATTCCATAGTATTGTCTTGTCTTTGTTCTGTTGTTCACGTCCATACCACTTTAGTCGCGCTCCATTCATTAACTCTATTGCTCACATTCCTTATCCTATCTCTTTTAGTTATTCTTAACATTGATCTTATGAACTCCCTTTCTGAGGCCTGTAAATGATTGTTGTCTCTGTTGGTGATGGTCCAGGTCTCGAAGGGGTACATCAAGATAGGAATGTAATATTTTATATCTATTTAATATACAGTGGCGGCTGAAATTAGTGGGGGTGCTGCTCCAGAAAATGTGTAGCCTTTGTTTTAAAATTGAGTAAAAGGGAAAAAAACTTGTATAAAAAGAAAATTTATTCAGGAACTTGATAAAAAAATCTTAACAACAAGAACAAACATGTTTCACTTACTTTAACTTAAATTGTTACAGTTCAAGATTCTATTCATTTAAAAATGAAATCCATTATTTTTGTTTTAATTTGTGCAAAAAGTTCAATAATTTTCTCCTTGATCTCTGAATGGCAATTGAGGAAATTTTTCTCCATTGAAAGTACTGCAAGCGAATTTATCCTTTATGTTAAATAAAAGAACCGAAAAAAAAATGAATCAAATAGAATAGCTGGAAGCAGAATAATCATCTAATTCTACACTCTTCTACACTTTATCACATCCAAGAATATGGTACATGGTTTTTAAGCACAACACACGCTGAGTAAAAAAAACCCGTCCTTCCACCATCATGCCAGAGCCGGCACTGCGAGAGCAACAGTGCTCTCTCTACCTGGCAGTCCCGCCTTCCTCCCCAGCCCCTTCCTATGTGCGCATGCACACAACAGTCAAACACCACGTCACTGGCACTGTGAAGCGCACATTTCCATACAAAGATTTTTGTATATTTTTCATAAACTGGGGGATGGCTACTGAAGTATTGACATTAAGATTATAGGAATATATATTGTACTACAAAAATAAAGAAAGAATTAAAGAAAAAAGGACTAATTATATTAAATGTTATCGATAATATCAAGTGTAAATAGGGGGTGCTGCAGTCCTGCAGTGTCTATACACTAGCCGCCACTGTTAATATATATAAAAAAATAATTTGCGTACAATCTAAATAAATTTTTCAGATAATGAATGCTCACACAGGTGCTTACTGTCTGTAATAATGAATGCTTCACACAGGTGCTTACTGTCTGTAATAATGAATGCTCACACAGGTGCTTACTATCTGTAATAATGAATGCTCACACAGGTGCTTACTATCTGTAATAATGCGAATGGAAGGTAAAACATATGAATTTAGCATTTGTTTTATTGCAGCTCAGTCTGATGGCCGCAACCACCAGCTTCGATGTCAATTGTATTTATGTTTAGCAGCGAAGATAAACAATGTAGTAATATTATTACATTAATGAAATGTTATTAAAATAAAACAATGCACGAAGAGAGACATGAACCATACAATTAACCCCCATTTTGAGAGAAACTGTTGAAACAAAACAAAAGAAACTTTACTTTACATCGGTTATTGTTTCCAGCCTATGACTTGGGTCAGTTTCTTATTCAAGCCACATATGTTCTGCTAGGACTGTTGTAGCCAAATGAAAGAAACCGTTAAAACAAAACTAAATAATAGCGTTGGGTAGGGTCCACTATTTTACGAATCCAAATTTTGTATGAACTTAAGAGGAAATATAAATATAATAGAATGATAGAAATAGTAAATAAATGTTATCATTCTTTCTAATAATCAATTCATCATAACATTCATACATTCAGTTGAGTGTTAAATTACTGGTTTGGGGTCTGGTTGTTAAATTCTTCTTATGAAAGATTGAAAAACTTTTCTTTTCAAGATTTGAATCTCAAATTAAAATTTTTCTCAAATAGGTGTGCGAGGGTCCTGTTCCTTCTAAAAAGGTGGGAGCGCACTGAAGATAAAATACCGTGTACTGGTGAGCACAAAGCTGAGCGAAGACATATAATCGAGACGGAATGTTTTACAGTTTAAAACACCGTCTGACGACAATGACAGTGACATAAACTCTACACTACTCCACCTGATGTCACTGACGGCGTGGCAGAGAAATGAATTCCGGACCTAAGTGGGGGCACCCTCGAGTGAGAGCACTCACAAAGTTCATGCAAATAAATTGTTTCACAAATTATGTTGTTTTGAATGGATCTGATATATAGTTATGTTAAATATTATGTATTACGTAGATATTTGGTAGTTTCCTCTCGGGCAGGAATATAAAGTAACCTTGGACCTAAATATACAAACTCACAAACACTGGGAGGGATAGAAAGTAACCCTGGACCTAAATATACAAACTCACAAACACCGGGAGGGATAAAAAGTAACCCTGGACCTAAATATACAAACCCCATGACACATCTACAAACATTGTTAGGGAGTGAAATACATATTTATTATGTTTATGAAGTGTAAATAAAATTATGATCTGGTCTTCAACTCAGTGTTTGTTGGTTAGGAAGAATTTGATAGCAGTCCAAGAGAGTCGGCACTGAGGCCCAGGGAAGAAAGATAGCGCTAAGGCTTGGGAGAGTCGGCACTGAGGCCCGGGGAAGAAAGATAGCGCTAAGGCTTGGGAGAGTCGGCACTGAGGCCCAGGGAAGAAAGATAGCGCTAAGGCTTGGGAGAGTCGGCACTGAGGCCCAGGGAAGAAAGATAGCGCTAAGGCTTGGGAGAGTCGGCACTGAGGCCCAGGGAAGAAAGATAGCGCTAAGGCTTGGGAGAGTCGGCACTGAGGCCCAGGGAAGAAAGATAGCGCTAAGGCTTGGGAGAGTCGGCACTGAGGCCCAGGGAAGAAAGATAGCGCTAAGGCTTGGGAGAGTCGGCACTGAGGCCCAGGGAAGAAAGATAGCGCTAAGGCTTGGGAGAGTCGGCACTGAGGCCCAGGGAAGAAAGATAGCGCTAAGGCTTGGGAGAGTCGGCACTGAGGCCCAGGGAAGAAAGATAGCGCTAAGGCTTGGGAGAGTCGGCACTGAGGCCCGAGGAAGAAAGATAGCGCTAAGGCTTGGGAGAGTCGGCACTGAGGCCCGAGGAAGAAAGATAGCGCTGAGGCCGGAGAGATAAAGTGCTGAGGCCTGGAAGAGAGACGATGCAGAGCCCTCGAGAGGGGGATAGCACTGAGGCCAAGAGGGAGAGACGGCGCTGAGGCCGAGGGGGGTGGGAGAGACGGCGCTGAGGCCGAGGGGGGAGAGACGGCGCTGAGGCCGAGGGGGAGAGACGGCAATGAGGCCGAGGGGGAGAGAGAGGGCGTTGAGGACGAGGTGGGTAGGAGAGAGGGCGCTGAGGCCGAGGGGGGTAGGAGAGACGGCGCTGAGGCCGAGGGGGAGAGAGAGGGCGCTGAGGCCAGTGAGTCGGTGAAGAAGCGACCGGAATTGTCTGAAGAGAAAAAAAATCTTGATTTTATATTATATGAAGCATTTAAAAATAAACTGTTTATTTTAATAAAATGTTATATTATATACTATTAACACATCTAGAGGTATATTTTAGTAGCAGCTAGTTCTAAAAGGTTGCTCCCAGCCCAAACCAAGTAATCATGACGCGGCGGTGAATATGTATGTTTGGCAACAGCCTTCATGTAGGCGTACAACAATACAGAACTGGAAACAATAAAATAAACATTTCATAGCTTTAGTGAACATTTTACATTCTTTGGATCGGATCATTTTGCAATCTAATTTCATAATATGTACCTTCCATTTTTATTTTGAAAATTAAAAAAAAAAGGGGGGGTTTGAATCCAACCCATTAAAATAAATTTTAGCAAATGATACCAGCTTTGATTAAAAGGTTTTACAAGATAATTATGTGATTATAACATTAAAACATATTGAACAGTTATGATTATATAACATATCACTATTTGCAATTTTTGATTTAAGAATAAAATTGTTTAATTATTCATTATAATACAGGCGACATCTCTTAATAGTGAACACCTTCCGAGTTTAAAAGAATATCTGTTATTATGAGGTGTCCGTTTATTGGAAAAAATTATATATTTTAAAAATCATACTTTGAATATTAACTGAAACAGTCTAATTACTGCATTATACTGTGTCTTTAGCACCGCGCCTTACTACCCGTTCAGGTTACACGCACTTACGCTAATGTGTAATGGTAGGGTGATTGTGAGAAGAAATGGAGGACCTACAGTTTAACGTGGGATCCGAACCACGGTGGAGGCCTGGCATTCCCCACATTCACAAGATGTCTTGTCAGAGGTGAAGGAAGGGGTTTGGTAATCAGATAAATCTGTGCCGGGACCAAGGATTGAACCCTGGACCCTAGCACAGAAGTCCCGACACCTTACCCCTAGACCACCAGGTCACTGGTATTTATGTAATAATTATACTAATATTTTTTAAGGGATTTGTAAGGTTATATTCATCGTTAGATCCCATGTTATTTTGCCGGATAAATTTTAAATGTCCGTTATAGAGAAGAATTCACTATTCAGAGGTGTTCATTAAAGGAGATTTCACTATTTAACAAAGTAAAGCATAATCAAGCTATAGACAGTGTTAAATGTGTAGTGACAAACAAGTGAACGTTTAAGATCACCATATTTTAACCCATGCTGTGGAGTCGGTATGCCAATCCTTCGACTCACATTCCACAACCCTCTATTTTACACCCATTACATATTCCATTTTTAATTGCGTTTCTAGTCTCAGGTCAGTTGATTAAAGTTAACCGCACACAGCACCTCTAATATATTTAATATACTGGTACTATAAATGAGATTGTGTGGAACACAAAACAGTACAGTGGTGATAAAGATTTTAATAAGTAGATAAAAGTGATTATATGTATTGATAATTATATTCGTTACTAAATATTTGATAAATATAACGATAAGAATAAAGTCAAATAATACTTATTATTTTTTGTTACTTCATTCAACATCTTAATTAAATTGGGTGTTTTTTTTTAATTCATTTGTTCTGTTAAGTAGTTTTTATATATTTACCCATTTAAAACTTATCAAAATATTGCAAAATGGATTACATATGTTACATATCTAATTACTAACATTCAAACCGTCTCATAAATAAATAATATAAGCACAGTAACATGATAAAAAACAACTATCCAAAGAGTAATGTCAAAGAATAAATACAAACAAATAATGTAAAAAAAACTTAACCAATATTTAATATTTCTTAAGTTTACCGAGTTTCAATAGAGTTGCCACCACTGATTTTAGTTGTAAATTTACTGTGCTTTACAGACAGTTTGGAGAGTAACACAGAGGAATGAAATATTATTTTTCACAAAATCGATTAATGTTAAATAAGTAATGGCATTAAAAATCAAAATTGGAAACCACGAGTTGGAAAACATAGAGCATTTCAAGTAACTACTCAGAATTATTATGACAAAGGATGCCTATAGCACCAAAATAATTAGGTCGAAGATCGCCATGAACAAGGACAAGAATAAGCTACTGCCGACCGGCAAGTTGAGTTTGAGACTGAGGGAAATAGTGATGAAGTGCTAGATTCATTTGATCATCGCGACGTTTGGACTCTTAGGAAGACGGAAAAGAAATACTCGGAGAGCTTTGAAATGTGATGCTGGTGGAGACTTGAGAAGATCAGGTGGACAGATGAACAAGTCCTAAGAAGAGTGGGTGACGAGATCAGGAGGAGAGATGAACAAGTCCTAAGAAGAGTGGGTGAGAAGATCAGGTGGACAGACAGGAGGACAGATGAACAGCTCCTAAGAAGAGTGGGTGAGAAGATCAGGTGGACAGACAGGAGGACAGATGAACAGGTCCTAAGAAGAGTGGGTGATAAGAGAACCATTTTGGATGTGAATCTTCGGTACAAAGCAAACTGGATCATATATATCCTTAGGAAGAATTGTCTTCTGCACGACGTCATAGAAGGAAAGGTAGGAAGAATTGTCTTCTGCACGACGTCATAGAAGGAAAGGTTGAGGGAGAGAGAAGCTTAAGAAGGAGGAGGATTCAAATATCGGATGACTTGAAGGAAAGAAGGAAGTTCTGGGAGCTGAAGGAGGAGACAGAGGACAGGGTGCATTGGCGGTCTAAGTTTATTGACAAAAAGAATGGACCTGTCGTGAGACATAACACCTAATAATAATAATAATAATAATAATAATATTATTAGTGTTTAAATGAGGATGAAGTTGACCTTAAGGAGGAAATTTATATAGTTTTTACACAACCCAATGTCTCAAGGAGAGAAAACAAAAACAGATGTTTTCTAACCAGAGCCTGTCTTTTTTTAGTTTGCTTTTTCTTCTATGTAAAGGACTAACTACCACATTTCTTTGATTATAAGATGCGAGCGATTGTAAGAGGCAGCTTAATCTTTCAGTACCACCAACATAATAGAAAGATTTGATTCTTAAAAAAAAAAACTTAAGGTGATTGGCCCTTTTCATTTGGCGTGGAAATGCATAGCCATGGAAACAATTGGTTTTCTTCAAGAATTATTGTTTTGCAATTTTATTTTCGGAAACGGTTTGTTCAATAATAGAAGAATGTTGATTAAGTTATACTTTTTATATGCACACCTCCTCTATAATTTTAACAGTTATCAAATATTGATAAAAATTGACATTTTTCAATAGAAAACTGCCAGCTGCATAGCAAAAAATAAGAAAATGTAACAATTACTAAACATTGATACATTATCTTAGAAGAGGTGTTGAAAATATTACTGTAAAAACTCATTCGTTCTCGAGAAAACTGATATTTCCAAACGTATGATTTATCCACAAGACTTGTCCAGTAGCTTGCACCATCTACGGTTTCCATGATCCATCTGTTCTTGTTGGCGCGGAAGGATACTTTGGTCGGCTGTGAAGCCACGCCACACCTTCCACCCTCGCGCCGATCATCCCACAAAATAGGTTTTAGACTTGCACTCGACAGGGCCAAGGGTCTTAAATACCCTAGAGCTAAGAAATATGTTTATTACAAAATTCAATTGACTAACGATTGTACCTTATTTATCAGTAGGTATGTTATTCCTTTCTTCCTTATGAATCAAATCAAAAATGGAAAAAGAACAGATACTAAAAGGCCATTGGTTATCAGATGGACTTCGTTTTTAGATGTTTAAATGGGAGGTGGGTGCGTCTTAGAATCAAAGAAATACGGTATTTAAAACCCACAATTTAATGTCTCAAATAAACAAATTTCCAGAGGTATTTTTTTGGGTGAAATTCCCCGCGTTTTCTGCGTGTGTGTGGCAGCCCTTCTTGTATTTGTGACTTAGAATGATTTCACTCAAATGTACGTGTCGTTACAGTCAGGCCTGTTGCTCTGTCCAAGGGAGACAGCGGGGGGGCCCTCTCATCACCTACTCACAGACCCCTTGCCGGCAGACTTGGGGCCGATTGTCCGGTTGAAGAGCATGTTGGAGATGGCTATCACCGGCGTGAACAACTGGAGCGGGTAGTCGCTGTCGAGAAAGAGAGGAACAGATTACTTCGGGAGGAATATTGAAGTAGCCAGTATTCTATAAATAATGTATGGTTTGGTGGCCTCATGATCTATGCTGTCACTCTGGAGTTAAACTAGACCGCCGATGACGGGGAGATCGGGATTTGAATCTCGGTCGGGAGTCTTGAGTTTTTTTTTTTTCAAAATGGTTTTCCACACTACCTTCCCGCAAATGTGGGTCCACTTCCTTTAAATTCAAACTTTCTTATTCTTAACTAATTAGCATAATTAGTAGGTATGTGTATTACATGGTGCTAAGAGAGATAAGAACAATGAGCTATGGTTGGTTGGGAACAGGGTTGGAAATCAAGGTGGAATTTTAGAAGAAAAGTACTCACATTTGCATCAAGGGAGAGTGGGGAAACAATGGGGGAAAAACCATCTTAGGCACACCTGATCAAGATTTGAACCTCGATCTCGGCAATCTAGTACACTATAATAATGTATTACACCGTGAGACTACCGAAGCGGATTAATACGAGCAAAGTGATTTGAAAAAAAAAACTATTAAAGTGGTAACACGAGAAAAAAGGTTCAACAGGAAAAGGGGAGAAATATTTTGAGAACTAAACATGATTTAAGGCTGACAAGATAATAATGATAGTGAAAAAAAACAGCTTTTACTCTGCTGTGGGTGTCACTAGCCTGAAGAAAATCATTAGTATTTAAAATGCCACTATATAAATATGATAAAATTGTAGAAAATTAAATACAAATAAGTTGGCACTACTGAAGCCAACTTCCTGAGAAAGATGTTACATAAAAGGTATTGAAATACTTTCGAATGAACCAAGGAATTTAAAGTTTATTCATAGTTTAAATATAATAAGTCAAATGGTAAAAATCAACTTTGGGGTATAATTCTATGAATATATAAAACAGATGTACGGTTCCTACCTGGACCAGAATGTTTTAGGTGACGGCAAGAAGGCCCCCCCCCCCAACAGCCCTAGTTTACTCCTCCTCGGCTTGGTACCTTGACTTGTACTCAAGGTAAAAAGTTCTACCCAAACCTGTACACTGCCCAAATCTAGTCCGGCGAGAGCGAGATAAGATAAGCTACCTGCTCCACAGATTTTAGGACGCATCAAACACAAAAGAAAGATAAATCTTCCACGGAGCTTGTAAGTTGAGAGGCAAAGCAGTCCAAGGAGCAGTTTCAAAAGCGTTGTCTCTATTCTGTAGCAGTTAAGTGACTCTTAGAGAGACAGAAAGAGTAAATCCACCAAGAAGAACACGAGCGATACTTTCAACAAACTTCCCTCCCCGACAGTATTCTGTCCAAAGTATGCCTGTGTCAAATCTGAAAGTAGATCTTGCTAGCATTCAGACTCGATTCAAATTCCTGAACCTTAATATTTACAAACAGTGTAGAAACACGGTAACATAATTTAAAGTACACTATAGGGAAGGGGGGAGGGGGGAGGGGAAGAGGGGCAAGATGAAAGGAAGGTTAGGTTAGGCCTACATAGGAACACATATCTCATCATCATCATCAACTGTTTCCGGCCTGTGGCCGGGTCAGTTTACTAAAATGTCTCCATCTTCCTCTGTTTTGCCACCATTCTTCCTTTGTTATTTGAATCCATTCTTCTCCTCTCACTTGCACACTTTCTGTTATCGGTTTTATTTATTTAGCACCGCGTCTTACTACCCGTTCGGGTTATACGCTTAAGTACTAATTACGCTAATGGATTAGGAGTTGGGAAGGTTGAATTTAAAGGAAGTTAACCGACATTTGTGTGGAGGGAGAGTGGAAAACCATTTAGGAAAAACCACCCCCCAGTTCACCCGACCAAGATTCGAACTTCAATCTCCCCGTCCTCAGCGGTTGAGCTCGACACGACTAGCGCGTTAGCCAACTACGCCACCGAGGCGGGTCTGTTATCTATTCCTCCCGTATCTTTCTTGGCCTCCCCTTGCGGTCTTTTTGAACTCAATTCAATAAAATATATATAATTAAGCCTAATATTCGATTCTAATTTAATATTCAGTAGTATCAGCCTTTTTTTAAGTTCAAAAGACTCTTAAACATAGATTTTACTCCTTTAATAGGTGAAAGTGATCAATTTATTATTGACGGTGATTCAACTGGTCAATGGTAATTGACAGCTCTGGTTCAATAGTAACTAACAGTTGTGAAACGTTACAATCAAATATAACTTACCAAACTCCCGTCACGGGTTCAGCTTCGTTCCCGCTGATGATAAATAATGGGAATAATATGGAGAACACACACCCACTGAAAATATTAAGCAACGTTACATCCACAAAAAAGAAACAATTTCCAAAGAGATTCCCTTTCCGAAAAATAATAATATTAGCACCGCGTCTTACTACCCGTTCGGATTATACGCTTTAAGTATCAATTACTCTAATGGATTAGGAATTGGGGAGGTTGAATTAGAGGAAATGAACCCGCATTTGCGTGGAGGGAGAGTGGGAAACCATTTATATAAACCACCCCCAGTTCACCCGACCGAGATTCGAACCTCGATCTCCCCGTCCTCAGCAGTCGAGCTCAACACGACAAGCGCGTTAGCCAACTACGCCACCGAGGCGGGTATATTTCTTAGTAGTTTTCCACCTTTTCCCAATGCAAACATGGGTACATTTCCTCTAAAATCCTAGCTTTCTTCCCCCTATCGCATTAGCACAATTAATGTATGCATATAATCAGAACAAGTACTAAGACGCGTTGAAAATAAAAATAGATAGAAGTAGAACCGATGATACATATTTACAAGCAGCGCTGGCTTTGTTTACGGGGCCCTCTATGTGAGAGTGCCGCGAGTTGCGCACCTGATGATGTAGGAAGAGGGCAGCGACGTGAGAACGGCGAGGGGAAGGCCGAAGCCGAAGAAATACGGCCAGTTGTTCTCGATGAACGTGAGTCGCCGGTGCAACTCCCAGCCCATGTTGAACCATTTGTACTCGAAGGCGTAGAGCGAGTAGAGCATGCACATGTGTAGAAGACTCAGCAGGTCGCTCAGCACCACGATGGGCAACATGCTCACGACAAGACCCTGCCGAGTAGAACAGCCGTGATGAGAGCGTTTCGATCATAGCGGAGTCGTTACCTTCATCTAGTTTCTAACCACCTAATTACTTATAGAGGTATGTTATACATATTCGCATCTAATGTCCACTTTGTGTATTTGTTCTTTATGTTATTCCCTTTATATGTTCCTATCTTAGTATCCTATTATTATTATTAGCACCGCGTCTTACTACCTGTACGGGTTATACGCACTTACGCTAATGTGTAATGGTAGGTAGGGTGATTGTGAGATGAAATGGAGGACCTACAGTTTAACGTGGAATCCGAACCACGGTGGAGGCCTGGCATTCCCCACATTCACAAGATGTCTTGTCAGAGGTGAAGGAAGGGTTTGGAACATTAACTTGTAATGTATTTAACAGCTCAGAATGGCAATAATTGACTATGAAGTGAGTATTTTAGCTGTTAATATTTTTATAAAGAAAGCTTAATAATCGTCTGAGCTAGAATTTTTTTCAATGTCAAGTCGAAGCTGATATTAGTTTCCAAGCCAAGTTGAAGTTTAGAAGCTTCATACACCACTACTAGGAGCTTAAGATACCAAAATGAAAGATTATGTCAAAAACTCGTCAACACAGTCATTGAAGATATAAAGTTACAAACAAGTGTCGGTGAAACCTACCTGTACTAAAAACAGCGCCTGGACTAAAATACTAAACAGGGTGTCAGCGATCAGTTTGCTGACACTGGACAGAAGCTGCGGCCTCCCTCGGCTGTAGCGGTAAGCGGAATCTGCTATGTCCTGAAAGGTATGCGTAAAGAAAAAATACGTTAACGAAGACTCCTCGATTGAGAAATGATTCTGATACTTGTGCGCTCCATTAAGGAAGTGAACGTACTTATGCGCTCCACTAAGAAATTGAACGTACTTGTGCACTACACTAGGGAAGTGAATAACGAAAACATGTTACACGAATGTTACTGTTTAAAATTTGGGATGGTTTTATTATTTATTTTGCCATCGCATCTTACCACCTGTTTGGGTTATACGCTCTAAGTACTAATTACTCTAATGAATTAGGAATTGGGAAGTTTGAATTAGAGGAAGTGAACCCGCATTTGCGTGGAGGGAGAGTGGAAAACCATTTAGGAAAAACCACCCCCAGTTCACCCGACCGAGATTCGAACCTCGATCTCCCCGTCCTCAGGAGTCGAGCTCAACACGACAAGCGCGTTAGCCGACTACGTCACCGAGGCGGGTATGAGATAGGTTAAATTTTAGAGTGAGTGTACCTACATTTGTGTGGATGGAGAGTGGAAAATCATTTTAGAAAAAACCCTCTCAGTACACCAAACCGACATTCAAACCTCAATCGCCTTATCATTCAGTCTAGTCTAAAATGAGAGTGACGCCTTAAGACTATGTGGCCACCAAAGCAGGTCTATGTAGTAGTAGTAGTACTCCCGACCTGGAACCAGAGGCTGTTGACAATCTTGCTGAGGAGGAACAACGGCAAGACCCAGAACACGCCGAACGTACACGACAGGCACAAGCTCAACCACCGCCACACGGACTTCCCGGTCGAGGGCGAATCCCCGAACAGGAACAGCAGGAGGTACCTCAAGGTGGGCAGGAGCACCTGCTCGAAGATCAGGATGCTGAGGCAGAACACCCCCCCGTTCAGAGCGCAGCACTGCAGCGTCCTCTTCATCACCTTTGGTTCGCTGAGGGACAACACGAGGAGAGGGGAACATTCATTTACTCGGCTATATTTGTCGTAAAGACATCCGTGGGGAGTTAACATGATTAAAAATAACAATGTTAGGATACAAAGCATGTGTGTCTCGTATTAATATGTAATTAGATCATGTTCAAAAACAAAACAAATCTTGATTAGCATATAAATCAAACTGAATGTAAGTTTATTATTATTATTATTAGCACCGCGTCTTACTACCCGTTCGGGTTATACGCACTTACGCTAATGTGTAAAGGTAGGGTGATTGTGTGTCAGAGGTGAAGGAAGGGTTTGGTAATCAGATAAATCTGTGCCGGGACCGAGGATTGAACCCCGGCCGCCAGCACAGAAGTCTGCGCTTCAAATAAACCATAAAATAATTTCCCTATGGATCTCAAAAGATGCGGCTTCTGAGTTCTCGTTCATGGTAAGACCTTTTAGAAACCTTTGACTTGGTCTATTCTACCTTTAAGTCAGTAACGTGCAGACGGCGTGATTTGTGCTAGCTTGCTATTGGTGCGTCCAAGTTTATTCTTGATTAGTACTTGTTGAAAGTGGTTTCTTTACGTAACCCCAAGATAAACGCCACTCTCCATGGGAAAATGACAAGCCTGATGCCTTCTGTCAATATTGGTTTAGATATTGACTTGAAACTAGAGCAGGGATGTACACACTTCAATCCACGAGTCAGCCTCGTCCTGTCATGTTTATAAAGTTTACAGCGGTGAAGCACTCACTATAGCTCAATTCGCTCAACATTTAATGAAACATAATTTAATATAGGACCTACCTTTTTTTTTTGTGATGCACATCTACCTAAACAATATTTGTATTGTTTAAAACTAATTTAAATTGTGAATAACTCGCTTCAGTGGCCAAACGATCTTCATATGTCTCACATTAGACTGGACTGCCTCAGCCGGGGAGGTCATGGGTCGAATCCCAGTCATGTGTATTGAGGGTGGTCTCAAATGGTTTTTCACTTTATTTTCATGCATATGCTGGTACATTTATGCTAATTTCATCTTTTATAATGTCTTAACACATTAGCTTGGTTGGTTTATATTCGTGTAACCCAAACGGGTAGTGCAACGGACACAGTGACCAAAGAAAAGTTGATAAAAATCATATATTGAAATAAATATACCTGGAAAGGAAGTAGGACAAGGCAAAAAAAAAAAATTACCACCACATCTTACGACCCATTCGGGGCTAATTCGTTAAATAAATTAAAAAAAATTGATAGCCGTTTTGTTTTTATATAAACTAATACAACTTGTTTAATTCAACTTTAAAAAAAATTATAGCAGAACTTTGAAGCTTTGTCTTCTCTTTTTTAAGGCACTAGAACGGAGTTTGAGGGCCGTAAAGATCCAAAATGGAAGACATAGGAAAATAATTTGCTGGATTTTTGTCTAACTTGGGAAAGAGCATTTTTCGTTTCTTGGTTTTGCTCTAAACAAGTTTAAAGAATCAAATAGCCAGACCTATTATTTATGCATTTTAGTGAGGAACTCTCCGTCTAGATATCATATTCTGAAAATTGAAAAGTGGCGGCAATAAGCCAACTACCGAGTTGGAGGTGGCTGAGTTATTTGATAGCTCATGATCTTAAGAAGATCAAACATTTGTAGCCGACGATTTCCCCACATCCATCATAGACTCTGCCTTAAAATATGAGTGAAGAATTACCCTGGGCACAGGAGGGACAACTGGATAGCTCAGTGGTTAGAACATTGGCCAAAGATCCCGGGTTCGATTCCTGTGTCCAGGTGTCATTTTTCAATTTTCAGAAGTTTAAATGAGTTTAATTAAGATACAATTTTTATTACCTGTCGCTTGAAATATTCAATATAAGATGGATTTTTGTTGTTGCTCAAAACCATGCAAACTACCCCCACCCCTTCACAAGACTGTTCAGAACCCTTTGATTAGTTTACAATTGAGACAAGTAACTTACATACAGGGCAACCCGGTGGTCTAGGGATAAGGTGTCAGACTTCTGTGCTGACGGTCCGGGGTTCAATCCTAGGTCCCGGCACAGATTTATCTGATCGCCAAACCCTTCCTTCAACTCTGACAAGACGTGTATTAATCACATCTTGTGAATGTGGGGAATGACAGGCCTCCACCGTGGTTCGGATCACACGTAAAACTGTAGGTCCTCCATTTCACCTTACAATCACCCTTCCATTACACATTAGCGTAAGTGCGTGTAACCTGAACGGGTAGTAAGACACGGTAATAATAATAATGATAGTGATAGTGATAGTGATAGTGATAGTGATAATGATAATGATAATAATAATAATAATAATATTTGAGGTATTTAACGTGCACTTTATGAACAGAATTATTATATCAGCACATGAGAATTTCTATGAGCGGGAGCGAAAGAGCCTACCAATTTTGCCAGGAGAGATATTTTCACATATATTCCAGGGTTCTTTCACACACCACAATCGACATGGGACCGACGGCTTTACTTTCCCTCCAAACGAAGTTGCGTTGTGGATTTTTATTGAATTCAAGAAAAATCTGTTGATCCTGGCTGGATGTGAACCCACGAACATCAGGCCTTGAGGCGAGCACTTTACCCCAAAACCACCGAGTTCGACTTTAGGGAATTATTGAAATTGCAACTTTAATCTATGTTATGAATTCACATTTGGCTTAACTTATGAAATATAAGTCAATTGCTATTTAAAACAACCATATTTCACCTACTAATTACACAAATGGGTTAGGGATTAGGTAGGTTTAATTTAGAGGAAACGGACCCACATTTGCGTGGAGGGAGAGAGGGAAACCGTTTAGAGAAAACCACGCACAGTACACCCGACCAGGATTTGAGCTTTGATCTCCCAGTTACTGGCAGTCCAGTCTAAGTTATTGCAAGATTGACACACTAGACTGTGTGGCCATCGAAGCGTATCTATTGACATTGTTCGGAGAGGAGGCAAGTAAATGGGGGTAGATAATAATAATAATATTTAGCACCGCGTCTTACTACTCGTTCGGGTTATACGCTTTAAGCACTAATTACGCTAATGGATTAGGAGTTGGGGAGGTTGAATTAGAGGAAGTGAACCAGCATTTGCGTGGAGGGAGAGTGGAAAACCAATTAGGAAAAACCACCCCCAGTTCAATCGACCGAGATTCGAACCTCAATCCCCCCGTCCTCACCAGTCGAGCTCAACACGACTAGCACGATAGCCAACTACGCCACCGAGCGACGGGTCGGTACTGAAATATAAATGATGCTACGGTTAGCACAGTAGTGAGCCTTAGTTTGACTCACGGTTCATGTCTCTGAGACAGTTTCGATGAGCTGTCTTTGTGCAACATGTCTTTTCTCCTTGAACTGCTGGATTCTTTGTTAGGGGACACATTCTGCGCTCTTTCCTTGATGTTTTTGTCAAGGTAAAATATAATTAGAGTTCCTTTTAAACTGTCGATCAGTCCTCGAAGCATTGCACGTGCTATTGCCTGCAATCAAGACACAAGTACAGGCAACTTAACAAAACGGAAATCATGTTTTTTTCCATTTCAATAATGGGTTAAGTATGAAGAAGGTAGAACCTAAAAAAAAATGCACCAGCACTTGAGTAGATGGAGAGTGGGGACCATTTAAGGAAAAAAAAAGGAAACCAGACTAAACTTAAGCTTGATATGTTCCCATGCCTAGCATTTCATGTTTTAAGCTTAGCTTATTTAAAGTTAATCTTAACTGCCTTTTTACCGCTACTACCAATATTGTGAATTGGGCATTTGTCGATGCATAAATCAGATTATTTGTGATATACTTTTAACATCACACATAAATTTATTAAGTTTAGTTATTTAATAACGTGATCTTGTAATAATATACATTTCCTTGGGTTAAAAGTGAGTAGTTTGAGCTCCATCTAGGTCACAGGTGCAGGGAAAATAATGTATAGATTTAAAGAGACTATTTATAGATGTGATTCAATAGGTTTCAAGAAAGTTAAATCCTAAGTAAGAAGTCTCCAAAACTTGTTGTTACCTAGCGGTTAAATGTTAGCAATGATTAAAATAGTTTCCGTTTGTAATCAAGATAATAATCAAACAAAGCACACTTACTATAACGTTTTCCATATTTTTTTTTATTAAAACCTAAAATTGTGAAAACCGATAGAACGTGACATTTATTCCTACAAAGCCAGCTGATAGTCTGCTTCAATCAAAGACTGGTTAATAAAGAACAGGGTGTATTATTTATATATAAGAGTCAAAGCAATGCTAGTTGCACTATATTTCGCTAAGCGTTGGTGTGACAAGTAAATTCAAGGTTCATTTATTAAATAAATATCTGGTTAACTAGCCCACCTTCAAGGCTAATAGACAATGATCATAATAAAATAATCTTTATGCATCTAAAGAGACGATACATAAAAATTATTATTTTTGTATTTAGTTATTTCTTTATTTAATTATAAAGTATAGAATACACAATTGGGTGGAAGTTGTTAATTATAATTATAATGATTTTGTTGTAACTGGCCACTAAATGTGTTTTTTTTTATATCTTAGAGAAATAATCATACAAAATGTTTTTAAAATAAAACATTTTTATTTTATAGTCTGTCACATGTGCATGATATCCAGTGGTGTATTAACTGGGTATGCTAATCCTGTGCCACATACCCAAAATGATATGTACTAGTTTTTTATTTAATTAAATGCGGTCTGTGTGAACTGTGTACACACTAATGTTTAAATTGTTAATAAATATACATGGAATGATTTATTAATTTTAAAACTAATATTGGTTAATATTAAAAAAATACTATGTTAAGTAATTCTTCTTCTAAAAGGCTCTACTTTATACAATAGGAAACCCAGGGCTTGCTACTTGAAAAACGAAAGGGAGGCTCTAATGACCTTGCCCAATGTCTAGAGGGTGTCAACACATCCCTTTCTGCTCAACCATAAGTAATTGGCCAATGAGCTCGGGTTTTCATAGCCCAGGTCATGCTGTTCTGGTGAAGCAAGCTAAGCATTGTGCCAACTATTGAAAAAAGATTCAAGATAACAATGTTTATTTATTAAGCTAATTTAGTATAGTTTAAGTAAAAATACATAAAATAAATATATAATTAGTTATAAAATAATAGTTAATATTCGTAACAAGCTTTAAATTATACATTGATTTATGTTTAGGTATTTTAGTCCAATATATTATCATGTACCTGGCAAACACATTTAACCATTCTTTCAAATTTAGGCATTTCAGCACTGATAGAGTGGGGAAGGGAGGTGACTAGGCTACTTTAACCGGGGTTTTTTCTTTAGTAGAAAAGATCGTGGAGTTTTAATAGTGTTCTTTTAGTTTTTATTTTACAATAACGATTTATTAATCATTGCGATTTTATATAATTATACATCAAAGAATCCCAAAAGTCAGGAGTGTTTGTTCACCATTTCAAGATGATTTAGAAGGAAAAGGTAAAATAAAATATATGTTCTTATAATTTACTTAATCAGTGGCGCACTCAGGCATTTACTTTGGGGAGAGGCATTCAATCAAGGCTACAGCAAGAATAACATTTTGATGGAGAGAGCGGGTTTGGGGTTGCACAGTCTCCTAGTCCCTAAAAGCCGAGAATATTTATGAATATTAAATGCTTTTGTAGATCATTTCGAGTATTTTTTAGTAAGATAGTAATTTAAATAATACAAATGGTATCGAAGCTATTATTTGTATGTTTTTTTCAATTGTTAATTTTATGTGTAACAGTAAACATTTTGAATACTAGGCTTAAGTATGAAGCCTGATCTTAAAATGAAGCATATACATTCAACACGTCTTCAATGTTAGTTATACTTAATACCATTTAAATTTCTATTAACATTATTTGTGGTGTTAGGGAAAGAGGGGGAAGGGGTCAAATACCCTATTTGCCCCTCTCCCCCTTGGGTGCACCACTGCTTACAGCAAAAAATATGTGTAAATATCTTAGCAATAAGCTAATGGCGTAGTGATGGAGTATTAATAGTCCGAAATAATCTCCCCTATGTTAGTCAGAGTTTACGCATCTAAATAGTTTCTGGAGCATAAATTATCAAGTTGGGAGACCCATTTGTTTCCAAGCAACATTGTGTGAGATAAGTTAGGCTTTATAAAATAGTTTTAATTGCAACGTGAGTTTCACAATCCACCTGATTCCCTCTCACCAAGATCTGATGGACGCTTGATCGATGAATCACTTCATTTTACTTTTATTATGATTGTTTGCTTTGAGTATTGCTAGCTGTGTGCTTTTAATTACATTAGGCTAATTGAATAGGGTCTGTCTCTCTTATGCATTCAGAAATGTGCCCATACCACTCTTAGCCCCGACATTAATATTTACTTGAATTTCTAACCATGTAGATATCATTACAATTCGAGGACCGCCTATGTGGTCTAGTTGTAATAGGTTCTGACTACGGACCCAGAGGTCCCAAGTTTGATTCCCGGCACTTCCATATTATCTGGGAAGCAGTAGGTCTGGAACGGGTTAGATTCAGCCTAGAGTGGATAAATAAGGAGCTACTCGAATAAAGTAGTAGTGGCTTCTGTATATAAAGCTGAGCTTAATGGCTAGAGTCATCATTGTGCTGACCACATGACACCTTCTATCCACAAGAGTTGGTACTAATTCGCCAAACAGTTTGGTAGCCACTCGGTAGGTATAGCCTGAATGCAGGCTGACACCATGGAGTTACTTTTATTACATTTTGAATGGATGTTAATCATTGTTATAGATAAATAAAATAAGTAAAAATATGGGAGTGGAAGAGGGTCGGGGGCTCAAAATTTCCTAATATAGCATACAGTTAAAGGGAAATAATAAATGTTTGAGAACCACTCTTCTATATGAACACATCTTCAAATATATCCCTTGAAATACTCTTACTTGGCCCCCAAATCTCCGTTGCAACTTTTAGAGTACAGCATACCCATTAATTTTTCTCAGAATACGCCACTGATGATATCATAAACCTTTCTTGTTTCGGGGGACTCACCATCTTAATTTGTGAAGATAATGTAGCCTTTTAGAAGCTCTCGTTTGTAAAGGATTTTTAATTCAACACTCCTTTCGTAGATGGGGTTTATTAAAAACAACCTATATAAAAGCTAACTAAGGAAGCAAAGTTCATTACCCTGGTTTTTTTTAAATATAAAATTATCCTAATTTAAATGGTGCATATGCAAATAAATAAAATTTGAATTTTATTTGGTTTTGATTTTATTATTGTCATGAAGATTAATTTGATAGACGTACTTCTCAATAATATAATTTTTAAAAAAGTTATATTTCCACACTATTTTAAATCATTGACATTGAAACAAAGAAAATTCGTTAATAAATAACAAGTATGACTACCACAAGGCATTTTAAACATGAATTGAAGATATTTTACGTATTCTGTGTAGATTCTCTTCAAGCATTCTCATTGGCTTATACATTGACTGCCTATACTCAACCCCGTGCCTAAAAATTAACTTTACGCATTTTGTACGTATTCATTATGTATTTATAATGAACACTATAATTAAAATAATGCGTTTAAATTCTCTTTGTAACTAAGTACTATGTAGTGTTTGTTATTATTTATTCAAATATCAACCTTGGTTTTCTAACGAGATGTCACACCGTGGATGCAAGTGTAACTAAACTATAGAGCATTCCCAAACCTCTATAAAATTTATTCCTAGCACTCACTGACAATTATCTAAGATCACACTGGAAACCCATGTTTTGATAACAAACCTCATAGAAAACGACAAACCTATACTAAAGTTATAGTATAAACCACTGATCAGGTTAACACGAAACTGTCAAAAGTTAAGAAATATGGTAATTTATGGAGTTTACATTGTTTCTAAGTCGGGTGGCTTAATTTTCAATTACGAGTGTAACGTACCAAAAATTGAGACCGAAAAAACCTTCGGCTATCCTCTAGACTTGAAACTGAACTATGAAAACAAGAAAATTGTGGTTGAGTTTGGTCAAAGAGATGGAGTAATGGGTAAGATATGTTTTTTTAAACTTTTTCTATAACCAACCAAAATGGAATCTAAGAGTTTTAAGCCCGAGTAAATACCACACTTACTTATAAATCACCTTTAACATTAATGACACCTAAGAGCTGAAAATCTGATACTTTTTTTTTTACTTATTTGGCCTATTGTGCTAACAAGAGGCAATGTTACTGGTCTTAATTAAAGACATGAAACCACATTTGGCCATGTAGTACCCGAGGCTGGCACACTACATAGCCTTTGGGACTCCCTTAAAACTAATTTATTATACGCAAACTACTGGTTATTGATTGCTATAAGGGGTTTTAGGCCTGCCCTAGTATCTTTTTATAACAATCGCCCAGATAAATGCGCATGCGGGATTAAACGTTAAACTCATTTAGTATGATTTTAGATTTGGGCTGAGGTTCAAAACCTGGATGGGTGTCCTGGGGATATTTTTTCAAATTTATTTCCCCAATCTTTCTCCAGCGGGGATGTTTTTCATAATTTATTCCGCCAATCTCATTCCAGTAAATGTCGTGACATTTCCCCTAAATTCTACATTACTCTTCAACGCCTCATTAGGCATAGTTGAATTAAGTGTTGATAACCAGGATAAATGGTAAGACGCGATAAAACAGAAAAACACACAAAACTAAAACCTAACACTACGCTTAATATTTACTAATGAAATTTAGGTATTTTGTTGAAATAACATAACTCAACAAAACAATCAATTGGTTTGTTTAGTGTTTAAGGTTGCGTTTGGAAATATGGTAAAATAATGGTAAACTTTTTGAAAAGCACTTTGTTGATTGTTTTGCATCTTTTGCTAATTAATTTTACCAATATTACTTCCTCATTAATAAGATCATATCTATAAAATGGAGTGAGCAATATAGGGAATAAACCATGATAACAGTTTCTGCAAAGCTGGTAACTTTAATGTTATAATGTAGTTCTTTGTACTTTCAGTTGGCCATGTTTTAACGGCTGTAAACGGCATACCAGCGACCGGCAGACAGTTGGACGATGGAAGGGATGTATTTGACATAATAAATGAGAGAGAAAACTACCCTTTGAGCTTAAAATTTGCCCGTCTAAGGATGACGACGAATGAAAAGATCTTCTTAGCCAGCATGTTTTACCCGCTGTTTGCCATTGCGAGCCAGCTCAGCCCCGAACCAAGGTGCTCTGGAATAGAGGTCCTGGAAGCTGACACTTTCAAGCTGCAGTGTTTCCAAACATTGACAGGTATTTGTGTGTTCTTCTAACTATTTACCTCACGTCATATAAGTTATCTTTATTTTAATCTTGTTTTGGTTTATATTTACATTGCAGGTAGAATTTTGTTTCTATCGTTTTTTTAATTTGAAGAATTGTTTGCTCTTAGATTGAAGTAAGTATGGCCAAATTAATATTTAAAATGAGGAATATTAGGCTACATTATTTTCCAGAACAAATACAGGAACATAAAGACCTGCTGGTCTAAAGATTATATTGAGTGCACTTGTAAAAAAAAAAGTTTTTATTGTAATAATATATAGAGTACTCCATACTAAGTATGTGAGCCTAAACCCCATTCAATAACCCGCTTCGGTGGCCGCATAGTCACATGCGCTACTCTCGCAGTGGACTGGACCGCCATTAGCGGGGAGATCGAGGTTAGAATCTCGGTCAGCTGTACTGAGGGAGGTTTTCCCAAAATGGTTTTCCACTCACCCTCCACGCAAATGTGGCTACATTTCCTATAACCTTTCTAATATCTAAAACCATTAGCGTAATTAGTAAGTGTAAAACCTAAACAGGTTGTAACTAAGACGCGGCGCTAACAAAAATTCCTCATTCTGTGCTCTTGGACAAATAAGTAAATTACTTTTATTGATTACTTTTTTGGTTATGATTTTTTTCTTTATAATTATGTTTTATAGCATTAACATTAACATTTGTTTTGTTTGTGTGACCAGGGGTTAAATTCATGGTGGTCGCGGAGCCAACACAGGCGGGCTTGGACATATTGCTCAGAAGGATTTACGAGCTCTATTCAGACTTTGCGCTCAAGAATCCGTTCTACTCGCTGGAAATGCCCATCCGTTGTGAGCTGTTCGACTCTAATCTCCAGAGCTTGCTCGAACATGTCGAGAAGACTGGAATAAGTAACGTGTGAAACAGAGAATATTATTTATCATTAATACATTGAGATACAGAACTAGAAAGAAATCCCCAAGACGATGAGATTCGAGAAGATCCTCAATGAGAAACAGTAGCGGCCATATTGGTTTACTAATGGAGGGGAATGCAAGTAAAATGTCTCGTTCGTCTGATGTGTTCTTCATAAACTATAAACAGAAGATGGTTGTTAAAATGGTTTCACTTACATTATGTAAATAAAGGACGATATAGAATTTATATCCATCCATTACAGTTTCCAGTCTGTGGTCAATTTTTTTATTCAGGACAAATATTTCCCACTACCGGCTAGCTAGACTTTATAATCTAATTCAATACTAGGACAGGCACAACATCCAGTCCTCGACCATTAATTTATCGATGTGAAAGGGTAAATCCATAGAATTTATATCCACCACTTGTAGAACAGTGAACACGTCAATTAAACCTTGGTCTCTTTGTCTTCAGGTGAGAACTGGATGACTCCCAAGTGATGCGCTTGATAAAGTCACACCATTAAGCTTTCTAATATCACACATTAATAACGAAAATGTTTATTTTATTGTTCTAGTCATGAAATTCATGTTATGTTTAGTTCTATGGATATAATTTACCACAAGTTGTGTGAGATAATTTATTATTATTTGTCATTAAACAATTTATTCAGAAAAGTTATCTCTCTTATAGGGCCCCTTCACGATCAGTCAGACTGTCAATATTAATATAATAATAATTAATACTGACAGCCTGACTGGTTGTGAAGGGGCCCTTTAAGGCAAACCTCTTTTCACTTGCATTATCCTCATTACTCAACCTTTCTCCTTGTTTATGTTGGCATTAAGGCCATAGCAAGGGGGGAGTTTTGGGGCTTTAAACCCCCCGCGAAGTTTTATGAACAAAATATATATGGTTTTATTTATGGTTCAAACAATATCAAAATTAATATACAAGTACAAGTTAGGGGGCTCTGTTACCATAACAAGCACTTCAGAAAGCTTCTAGAGGGGTTAAATATTTATAAAATTTCCAAACCTTCGGCAGCTAGGGAGTTATTTATTTCACCATGAAATAAAAACCACTTCAGAATGGTTTTAGAACGGTTTATCATCTAAAATTGTTCTAGCTTCCAGCAATTGGATGTGCCCACCAAACCCCTTTTCCACCTCCCCCCCTGAAATTATTGGCTGGCTAAAGCATTGGTTGGCATCCAAAACTAAATTTTTATTTTTGCTTGTAAAGTATTGTAAATAAACATAAAATATAATTATAAATAATGTGCTTTATACTTCACTCCTAGGTCCGGCTAACCCTTCACTCCTAGGTCCGGCTAACCCTCACTCCTAGGTCCGGCTAACCCTCACTCCTAGGTCCGGCTAACCCTCACCCCTAGGTCCGGCTAACCCTCACCCCTAGGTCCGGCTAACCCTCACCCCTAGGTCCGGCTAACCTTCACTCCCAGGTCCGGCTAACCCTCACTCCTAGGTCCGGCTAAACTTCACTCCTAAGTCCGGCTAACCCTCACTCCTAGGTCCGGATAACCTTCACTCCTATGTCTGTTATGAGCCGATGTTTGGATAAGCACAAAACGCCTTAACTAATGACTTTATACTTCCCTGCAATGTTGATATGTGCCAATGTTTGCATAAGCACAACTTTACAGGGGTTTTCACGAGCGTTTTGAAGCCAGTTGACGTGAAGTTTGTTCAGCGTAGGAATTTTTTTTCTGAAAGGCTTTTTTCCCTACCAGAAATCTATTATATAGTAAGATATTGGTAGGAAATAAGACCTTTCAGAGAGTAATTCCTACCGTGAATGGAGTATAGTGAGAGGTTTTGCGCTCTGTTAATGTAACGTTGTAAGTTTCCAACCTGATGCATTTACATTACTGCTATCGTTTATTGAAGATATTTCCTGAACCGACTGATTGTATCAGCACACGACTTATTAACTAACTTAAATCTAGAAGAGACACAACCTTCAACCAGTTAGCTCATCACTGAGAAAGATGAAGCCCACATTTCACCAACGATAGATTTTTTGGCCATGCCAGGAACCGAACTTGGGACCCTTATCTCAGTAGCTAGACACACTACAGGTTGAGCTAATGTGTTTTATTATTTATAATAAAGAGGATAAGATTTTATTCATCGTCTTTAAACAAGACTGTCGGCTGCTTAATTCATTCTTAATTTATTAAAAATAGAAAGTATTGTAAACACGAGTATTTATTATTTTATTATTATTATTATTATTATTCAAGAATTTATGGTCTGTATTTCAATGTGATATATTTAAAACCTGCTGAATAAAACGTAAATTCATTAACATGGGGAGCCCTGTCTTGACCTACTGTGACGTCATTAACATGGGGAGCCCTGTCTTGACCTGCTGTGACGTCATTAACATGGGGAGCCCTCTCTTGACCTGCTGTGACGTCATTAACATGGGGAGTCCTGTCTAGACCTGCTGTGACGTCATAGGTATAATTCATTCACGAGCTAAGTTTACCTGAATTACAGCTCGAAATGTTACTAAAAGTAATCCCTAATATATCACTACGCCAACAGCTGACATCTATCATTTTGGATGACTGTAATGAAAACAGATGGTAATATATTAAT